>PVLC010019499.1:5627-30662 GCA_004027655.1 Graphiurus murinus
GCGGTACTGGGGATTGAACTCAGGGGCATTCTACCTCCGAGCTACACCCCCAGCCCCTTTTTATTCTTTATTTTGAAACAGAGTCTCACTGAGTTGCGGAGTGCCTCACTAGGTAGCTGAGGCTGGCCGCGAACCTGGATCCTCCAGTCTCAGCCTCCCGAATGCTGGGATTACAAGCGTGCGCCACCACGCCCGGCTAAGATATGCATTTAACTTTCTGTTTACAAGGAATAGAAGATCTCATTGTAATATATGTCCACATCCCAGAATGCATTCTAAGTGATAACTAACAGTCAAAGAAAACTCACAGAAATAGAAAGCTGAAAATGCTAAAACAGAGTTTAAATGACTCAACATGAAAAAATAAGTACCCCAATCAAGATACTGGCCATTCAAATAAATAGACACTTCACAAAAGATGAGATACAAATGGCTAATAAATACGTTAAAAATGTTCAACCTCACTAGCAATCAGGAAGATGCAAATGAAAACTACAGTGAGATTCCATCTAACCCCAATCATAATGGTAATCATCAAGAAGTCAAACAACAATAAATGCTGGTGTGGATGTGGGGAAATAGAAACTCTTCTACACTGAATGTGATTGCAAATTAGTGCAGCACCTAGAAAGATCAGTATAGTCATTAATAGAAAATTTGGACTTCTGGGGAGATGGTGACTGAGGGTAGTAGCACATCTCAGTCATGCTGACACTCCAAACCAAATCACTGTGAAGACAGCATCTTGAAAAGAAAGCATCCAAAAACTGAAGAAAGCAATGAAAAATTGAAAATGGGCATACACAGCCAGAAGAAAGAACAGAGTACATCAAAATACCCCATGCACCTGCCCTGGGGAACATCTGAATTTCCATCTTGCATAACCACACCTGAACTGCAGGCATGGTGGCCTCTAGAGACCCCCAGCAAAGAAGTCAAGGACTTCCACAGAAAAGCAGTGAAAAATTCAACCAAAAAGATGAAAGTTGAAAAGTAGCAGAAACAGAAATCAAAAAAAGAGCAGAGGACTGTATAAACTCCCCACACCTCCCACCTGGGTAGCCCATTGGCAGTGTGCTATCTTAACCGTGCAGCACTGGAGTTGGTGGATGCTGGCACCTTGGATTACAGAGACCTCCAGGAAGACACTGGGGATTGTGAGGTCAGTGACTATAGAACATCAGTGAAAGTGGTTGGAATTTTACTCAACACTCTAAAGGTACCTGGCTGGATTCAGACACCCCTCTGCAGCTGAAGCCATCTCTTCTAACAGTGATCCAGAGCAGCAAGCTGCACCCATTAAGACTGTAAGTTAACCACCTGTTCCACTGGGATATGTCTGTGGCAAGACACAAAGAATTGCATGGCAAGGAAATAGACTTGTCAGGACTTGAGACTAAAAATCTCCCCAGCAGAGGCAGGTGTGGTGACAACTATTGGACACAGCAGAAATGTGATTTAGCAGATGGGCCATAGATTTAGGCAGGAGGGAACTGCAGTCAGCAGTTTCACAAATTCTTGTAGTGACCCTAGGGATTGCCATGTGATACTGTTCCTTAGTGTTTGGAAAATAGGTCAATCTACCAAGTTGCAGACTCTGGAAGCAGATAACTTGTGCCTGGTCATGTTTGGGCTCTACAAGCACCAGCACAAGTTCTCGAGGCTGGCCAGGGACCCAAGGAGTGTGGCACCACAGGATAGGGGTGGTGTCCCTGTGCCTAAGGAACAAAGCCATGCAAACCGTGGCATGGAACTGAGCCTAAGTACACAGGTCACAAAGGCCAGAGGTCAGCACTCTGTAGTATTATGAGCTTACAATCAGCAGAACAGCAGTGGTCCCTGGGATGCATTAGGTCCCAACCAGCAGGTTACAGGCTCTGAATAGAGCATCACAGTCTCAGGCACTGTGGAGGTTGGACCAGGAGAACACAGTGGCCTGCAACCAATCAGAGACTTCTGTTGGAAGACAGCTCATTCAAAACTGAAAACATAATCAACAATATACAGAAGACATTACAATAATACAACCTATACATCCAACAAATATGGGAAATACAAAATGTCCAAACTTATGGATAAGAGGCATTCAAGAAGGTCTAGAAGTACAGACCAAGGGTATCAGAAATCTCTTCAGAGAAATAATTTCAGAGAATTTTCAAACATAGAAAAAGACTTGAACATCCCTATTCTGGATACATACAGAACACCATGAAACAAGATTAAAGACCTATCCATGCCACATAATAACCAAAATGACTAACACAAAGGCCAAATAAAGAATCGTAAAAGCAAGAGACCAAAAGAATGGGTGACATTCAGGGGCAAAATGCTAAAAATTACTGCAGAGTTCACACCCCAAATTTTGAATGCCAGTAGGAAACTGTATGAAATCCTCCAGACCCCGGAAGAAAACAATCTCCAACCACGACTGATATATCCAGTATAGATATGATTCAAAACTAATGGAAAAATGAAAATGCTCCAAGATAAGCAAAATATTACAACATTCATGGCTTCCAAGCCAGTATTAGGGAAAATACTTAAAGAAATAAACCATCAAGAAGTAAAAAGAAGCAAATTTCAGAACCAGAGAAGAGGTGAACTGTACTGGGTGGTCAAGTAAGCAAAGAAGAAATAACACTATATTAAACAGAATATAGAATGCAAAATGACAGGAAACAAAAATCATATTTCAATAATAACACTGGACATCAAAAGTCTTAATTCTCCAATTAAACGTCATAGATTGGCAACATGGATTAAAAAACATAATCCAACTATATGATGCTTGCAAGAAACTCACCGTACAGCCAAAGATATCCATATACTAAAGGTGAAATAATGGAAAAATATATGCAATGCAAAAGAGACCAAAAACGGGCAGGGGTAACAAAGTTCATATTCAACAAACAGACTTTCAGCTAAAACACATCAGAAGAGACATAGATGGGCACTTCTTTTTACCAAAAGGAATAATCCAGAAAAAAGATATAATGATAGTGAACATTTACAGACCAAGTGTAGGTGCATCCACTTTTGTAAAACAAACTCTTGAGGACATTAGGTCTCTAATGGACCCAAATAGAATAATATTGGGAGACTTCAACATGCCACTCATGCTGCTAGATTGATCGTTCAGACAAAAAAAGAGTAAAGATGACTCAGACCTAAAGAAAGAACACCATAAACCAAATGGGCCTACTAAACATATACAGAATATTTCAACCAGCAACATCTGAATACACATTTTCTCAGCTGCACAGGAAACATTCTGCAAAATAGACCACAACCTGGGCCAAAAACAAGCACCAGCGAAGTAGAAAATTGTAATGTAATTCCCTGCATGTTTTCAGGAATGAAAGTAGAAATAAACAGAAGACCAAAAGAAATTACATAAATGCATGGAGACCGAAGGATACACTCTTGAATGAGGAGTGGTTCAGAAAAGAAATAAGGGGAAAAAATTTTAAAATCCTGGAATTAAAGATAATTAGAGACATGACATACCAAAATCTGTGGGACACGTTAAAGCTGGTATTAAAAGGAAAATTTATGGTACTGAGTGCCTACATAAGAAAAACAGAAAGTTACCAAGTAAACCACCTAATACCACACCTTAAGGACCTAGAAAAACAGAAACAGTCCCATCCAAAGACAGAAGATAGCAGGAAATAATCAGAGCAGATATAAATGAAAGAGAGAATATTAAAAAAACATATGATCAATGAATCAAAAAGCTGGCTCCTTAATAAGATCAACAACTCCCAATCTAACCAAAAGAAAGAGAGTCAACCCAAATAATTAAAACAGAAATGAAAAAGGAGACATCCCCACAGACGGTGGAGAAATTCAGATGATTATCAGAAAAATTTTCAAAATTTATATTCCAATAAATTGGAAAACATGGAAGAAATCGATTCATTTCAACACACATACAACCTACCTAAATTCAGCCAAGAGTATATAGAAATCCTAAACCAACCAATATCAAGCAAAGAAATAGAAACAGCAATACAAATTATGACATCAAAGAAAAGCCCAGGTCCAGATGGGTTTCCAGTTGAATCTTACAAAGCCTTTATTGAAGAACTAGTTCTAAAATTGCACAAGTTATTCCATGAAATGGAAAGAGATGAAATTCTTTGAAAATCTGTCTGTGAGGCTAGTATTATATTACCACTGAAAACAAATAAGATTACCTCAAGAAAAGAAAATTACATACCAATATCATTGATGAAGATAGTGCAAAAATTCTAAACAAAATATTAGCTATGTACTTTCAAAGCTACATCACAAAAACTACACCATGAAGAAGTTGATTTCATCCTAGGAAAGTAAGGAACCTTCAACATACATAAATTGATACATGTTTTTCACCACATATATAGAATTAAGAAAAAAATAATATTATCATATTAATATATGATAAAAAAATCTTTTGACAAAATCCAATACCCATTCACACTAAAAGCATCACATAAAATCAGAATAGAAGGAACATAACGTCATTAAGGCAATATAAAATGAACCCAAATCTAACATCTAATTAAATGGGGAAAAACTGCAGGAATTCCCTTTAAAATCAGGAACAGGACAAGGATTCCCACTATCACCATACTTTTTCAATTTATTCCTTGAGCCTCTTGCCAGAGTAGTTAGAAAAGTGAAGGATATCAAAGGAATTCAAATAGAAAAAGATGAATTAAAATTACTTTTATTTGCAGATGACATGATCCTATATCTAGAACACAAAAAGCTCAACCAAAAAACTACTAGAGCTGATTAACAAACTCAGCAAAGAAGCCAGATAGAAAATCAACCTAAAAAAATCTATAGCTTTTCTATATGTCAACCATGAATTCATGGAAAAAGAAATACGGTAAATAATTCCATTGACAATAACCTTAAAACCAATAAAATACATAGGAATAAACCTAACCAAAGAAGTGAAAGACCTCTGCAATGAGAATTAAAAACACTAAACAAAGGAATTTTAGAAGATCTTGGAAGATGGAAAATAGAAATTTCTCCCCTGCTCCTAGATAGGCAGAATAAATATCCAAATGGCCATTCTACCAAAAGTGATGTACCAAGTCAATGCAATCCCTATCAAGTGACCAAGGTCATTCTTCATAGATGTAGAAAAATCAGTTATAAATTTCAAATGGCGAAACAGAGACCCAGAATTGCCTAAGTAAATTGCAGTAATAAGAGCCATGCAGGAAGTATCACAATGACTGACATCAAATTACACTATAGAGCTATAGTAATTAAAACAGCATGATATTGGCACAAAAACAGGCACCTAGACCAATGGAACAGAATAGAAGAAAGCAGCACAAATCGGCACGTGTAGTCAATTGATCTTTGACAAAGGGCCAAACACATTAGCTGGAGATAAGACAGCCTTTTCAACAAATGGTGTTGGGAAAACTGGTTATCCATGTGGATAAAAATGAAACTAAATCCTTAGCCCTCACCCTGCACAGGAGTCAATTTGAGATAGATGAAAGACCTGGAAGTTAGACCAGAGACGGTGGACCTACTAGAGGAGGCCATAGTTTCAACACTACCTCAACAAGACCTCCAAAGCTCAGAAAATTAAAACAAGAATTAATAAGTGGGACGACATTAAACTAAGAAGTTTCTGCACATCAAAGGAAACCATCAAGAGTCTAAAGAGAAGGTCTATGGAATGGGAGAAGATCTTTACCAGCTATCCCTCTGACACAGGATTAATATCTAGAGTATACAAAGAACTTTAAAGACTTTACACTACAAAAATAACCCAATCAAGAAATGGGCAACTGAATTGAATAGAGACTTCACAAAATGATATACAAATGGCCAATAGATATATTAAAAAATGTTCAACATCATTAGCATTCAGAGAGATGCTAATCAAAACTACCCTGAGATTCCATCTAACCCCAATCAGAATGGCGGTCATCAAGAAGTCAAATAACAATAAATGTTGGTGAGGATGTGGGGAAATAGGAACTCTTTTGCACTGTTGGTGGGATTGCAAACTAGTTCAGCCACTATGGAGATAACACTGGGGATTTGTTAGACAACTGGGAATGGATTTACCATATGATCCAGCTTTACCACTCCTGGGTATCTTTCTCAAGACGTTGAATCCAGAGAACTACAGTAATATATGCATACTCATGTTCATAGCAGCACAATTCACAATAGCCAAATTATGGAACCAACCTGGGTGTCCATCACCAGATGAACTGATTACAAAATTATGGGATATGTACACAATGGAATTCTACACAGCAATCAAGAAGAAGAAAAGAATGTCATTTGCAGGAAAATAAATAGACCTGAAGAACATAATGCTAAATGAGATTAGATAGTTACAAAAAGAGAAGGATCATATGCTTTCTCTCATATGGGAAGGTAGGAAGTAATTGGGATACCAGAAGGACTTCGAATTATGAAGGAGAATCTGCAGTGGAGCCACGGAGGAGGCAGGCAAGGGAGGGAGTATCAATGAAGGAATCTCTTCCTTTGACATTATATACATTTGAAAATATCAACCTCAATCTCATCATCATGTTTGGGGAAAGTGGGGATGAGGAGGGAGCTGGGGAAAAGCCAAATGAGTGCTGTGTGAATGTATGTTTCTCTCAGTATGAAGTACATTATGATGTGAGACTATAATGTGCCAATGAAAATAACATAAATAAATCTATGAAAACATCCAGAAACCAAATCTAAAGGAAAGTGGACTTCAGTAAGGGGAGGAGGTCCAAATCAAGGTCACAAATACCCTTTTCAGAGAAATAGTAGCCATAAAGAACAACAAAGTTATGTCATTTGCAAGGAAATGGATGGAACTAAAAAAAAAAGAAGGGAAGGATCAGATGCTCTTCTTCATATGCAGAAGCTAAGGAGACATTGTAACACTGGGACTCCAGATGAGGGAGGTAAACTTTAGTGGAGCTTAGTGACATTGGAGAGGGGAGGAAGATTTGAAGAGGGAAAGACCTCAGTGGTCAAGATGTACATACACAAACTTATCAAAGTTTATCAACGTGTTCAGCATGAAAAACTGTGGTAGGGTTAGGGAGAGGGTGGAAACTAGGGGAGGGCTCCAAAAGTATTGTGTGCATGTTTGCCCCTATCATTCTGAATTTCATCAAGATGTATGATTACAATGTACCAATACAAAGAAAAGAAAAGAAAATGATATGAATATGTATGTACAGGAAATATTCAGAATAAAAAACAGTATAAAATAAAATCCTCTCCATGCCAAATTTATTCAAAATGACTAACAAAGAGGTCAAGGATACAATATTAAGTGTGTCAAATGAGGTGTGGGGGCACACATCCATAATCCTAGTACTTGGGAGGCTGAGACAAGAGGATGGTAGGTCTAGGTCAGTCTCAGTAATTTAGCAAGTCTCCATTTCAAAATTTAAAATCAACTTAGGGATGGGGTGTAGGTAATATCTGGAATATATAATATTTGTGATATATAAGTCTAGATCTAAAAAATATAAGATTAACTCTAAAACTAATATCTAGAATTCATAAAGATCATAAAGTACTTAACCTCAATGAAACAAATAACCCAATAAAAATTGGGGAGCTGAACAAAGTAGCAACTTTTCAATATTAGAAAATTAAACCTATCAGAGAACTTCTCAAAAGATATTCATTTATTAGAAGTAAAGAAGTTTACCTTCACTAACAATTAGTGAGGACTAATTGCTAGTGAAGTCTAACTCCTAAAAATCTAAAATATTAATCTTTTAAAGTTAATTAATATGTGGTATATATTCATAGAATTTTTCTGAATCATAACAATAAAATGATATTTTCAGATAAGTGAATACAATCAGATAATATTATGTCAAGTGAGATGAATGGGTCTCTGAAAGTCATGTTCATGTATTTATTCTCCTATATGGACACTAGATGTGGTGAACTGTTCTAAGTTAAAAAAATATTGGTTTAGAGATTTCTAGCTTCAATCTTGCTTTGGCAGAAGACTGTCTTTCTTGAGGAAACTAAAGATGGTGACCTTGATGCCCCTTTGCTATCTATGTCCTTCTGTTTTACTACTCCAGTGGCTGGCTTTGCTTAGGGTGGAAGACCACTGAAGGGAGGGAGCTGAAGGCAGAAAATTCTGCTGCTCTTGCTAACCTGAGAGAAAACAACTTATCTTCTAAAGTATTCCTAACACAATGCTCTACTCCCTAGCAAGAGACTACCAATGATTTAATAACCCAGTCTTAGCTCTGCAAGCCTGTAATAAAAGGAATGGCTGAGATTCACTCAGAGAGTTTGTTCTCTTGACTTCTACCCGCTTCAAGACATGGGGTAAAATCTCAAGAGAATTATGTTCTTTATGTTGTCCTGTGCTCTGCTGGTACAGAGGCCAGAAAGAGAGAAAATGGGATAATAAAGGGAATTCAGATAACTGAGGATAGAAACCTGTAGAACTGTGGAAGGGGATTATGGCAGGGAGGTAAGGAGGGGTAAAAGGAGAATTGAGAAAGGACACAGTACAAATAATCTGATGGTCTTAAATGAAGGTATCTCTAAAAATCTAACTAAAGTATTCATGTAGGGATGAGGGGAAAGTGAATGGGGCTGAGATGTGGAAAATATACACCAAGGGCTCTGTGTTTGTATATTTGTATAATTTTGAATCTCAGTATGATATAAAATTACAATGCACTATTAATGACAGTATAAATATAAAAATACCCCAAATACTATAAGAAAAATTATGAGAAAATTTAACCCATACAATTTTTCACAATCACACATATTCTATTGAAAAAGAAACCTAGGCAAGTAAGCCTTATAACTATATCTACACACCTATGTAGATGAGGAATTTTGAACTACGGGTGTGCTTGGTATACCCAAATATATCCTTAAAATAAATGATAATCATTCCTAAAATAATCTTTTGGGAACTTCTACATATTTTGGCACTGGAATATTAACCTAGGAGCACTGCAAGTTACATCCCAGCCCTATTTTATATTTTTTTAAGAACAGAGGTTCCGTAAGATGGTGAGGGTTTCAGTAAGTTGCTGAACCTGATCTCTAAACTGCAATCATCCTGTCTCATTTTCCCAGGTACTGGGGGAGTGGGAGAGAATATTTTTATATAATTAGTTAGATGGTACTTGATAATCTTCTTTCTTTGGTTATTTGTATATTACATGTCTCCACATAGAGGCCTTCTGGTTGGTACTGATTTTCTCAGGACCCAAATTGCAAAAGAAATTCTGTGAGACCATGCAGGCCCCCAGAGATGAAGATAGGAACTTTAGCTTTCACTAGAAATGTGCTGGAAGGACACTGTTGGCAAAGGAGGATCCTGAGAAGATTTAAGAGAATGATAATCAGATGCAAGATGATACCCCTCTGTGATAGGAAAGTAAAGAAAACTTTCCAAACTAATTCTCAAGAAGCAAACCACAATTTCCATTTTGCCTTTCATCTTGAAATTTGCCCCTCTCACCTAGGTCCCCTGTTACTTTACTCCTACATACCTGGGTGTGTGGATTCTGTCTCATCTCTCCTCAGGTTCCAGGGATCTTTCATTTGCTCCAGGCAGGTGACCAGCTCTGGCTTAGAGTCAGTAAGACCTGTGTAGTAGAAGAAGTAACGTGAGTCTTGTTGGAATTTTATGGTTGTTTGAATGTCTTATCCATTATTCCTGTCTGTCATATATATTTAGCAAAATAGAAGACCCTAGAAAATGATTTTTTCAAGTGTTATGGCTGACAGATTGTTTAGAATACTTGGGTTATACATCAGATCTTGAGATCCACTTATCATTACTACTGAGTCAAAAATGAAGTGTTTAAACTTTACTTGAAGAGTGGTTCACAAAATCATGTGATACAACACGAAACTCAGGGAAGGATGCATATCTCTTCCAAAAGTGGTTACTTGAAAGATGGAAAACATGAAAAATTTTCCTGTGCCAAAAAAATCTTATTTTTTGAAGTTGAGTATTTGTGACTAACTCATATCAAACAGAAGTTACCAACAATGTTCTTCAAGAAAAGGCTGTTAACAGTAAGTATGGATTAGGAATTCTAAAAAAAAGATATTCTCACCCACAAAGACCAAATTCCTATAGTTTTCCAATATCACATCCCTGTACAATCCCCGCTGTGCGTGGTCCAGACATTCCCACTCCTCCTGGGAGAATTTGATGGCCACATCCTTGAATGTCAGCAGACCCTGAAAGGAAATACCATTTTGACCATGTGTTCATTCCTGAATTTCCTTATTTGACATGAGATTTAAGAATGAGGGAACTTTTTTTTTTTAATGAGTGAGTGAGTATTACAGTTTTGATACGATTTGTTCACCTAAATCTCCTGCGTTTAAGGCTTGTTCAAAGCTGGGGAGGTTGCAAGTAGATTTAGTCATGTGTTCAAACTTCATCAAAGTATTGACCTATAGATGGATGCCATATTTCATCGGTATTAGGTTGTTTTGGAAACATAAATGTAGGCCTGACTGTGAGAAGAGGCTCCTTTTGGCATGCCATTGAAGGATATTTTGTTCTTAGCCCCTTCCTGTTGCTGCCTCGGGAGCACAATGAAAGCAGATTTAATCTACCTTGTGTTCTTGCCAATATGTTCTGCCTCAACAAAGTCCTCAGTGAAATGGAGCCAATTGCCTGTGGAATAAAACCTTTTGAAAATGTGAGCAAGAATAAACCTTTTTTTCCCTTAATTTGAGGTTTCTCTTATTTTTTTCTTTTTTGGCACTGAGGATTGAACTCAGCTCTGAGATGCATTTCCAGAACTACTTTATTTTTCTTTGTGAAACAAGATGTCACTAAGTTGCCTGAGGTCTTGTTAAATTGATGGAACTGGCTGTTAAATTACCCTGTCTCTGTCTTCCTATTACTAGGATTCAGGCATGTTGCACCATACCTGGTTTACCTCTAATTTTTCAAATGGAAAGTTAACTAACATAGTGAGTAACTTGCATAATTCAAAGAGATACTATAAAAAAGTTATTAATCTGTAATATATTCTCTTATTCCTCAAGAAACATGATAGCATCTATATTCAAAGCCAGTTCAAAGAGTGTATTCCTATGGAATAGTAAATTGAATATTAAACATCAATATAGAAATATCATCTTTATTCACATTTCATATGACATAGGATATGCAGTGTATTTTTCTTAGATGAAAATGTCATTGTGGGTTAGAAGTGTACCTCTCAAATTTTGACATGTACAGAACTATTCTTGTTATAATGTAGATTCTGATTTGAATTTGGGCCTCTTTTCTGCTTTTTTAACATTTCTGGCAATGCCAATGCCCCAGGTTAGGTGTTCTGTGCTTTGAGAGAAAAAAGGTAGAACTCTGAAGGAGGAATGCATGGATGACTTAGAATGAAAGAGTTTTATGGAAATTATTAGCTATACTTAACAGTAAGAAGACAAGATCTGTGGATTTAGATAAGTAGTAGAGTTATGATCTAGCATGCCTGAGGCTCTGGGTTCAACTTTCGTTACCAAAAACTAAGAATAGCATGAAAAGTCCTTTTAAATTGTACTTTATAGAGAGAATTAAAATTTTACTCAGCCGTAAACAAAATTGTAACATTTGCAGTAAAATGAATGTAAATAGGAAATTGTTGCAGATCATCAAGGGTTAATTTTTTCAAGTTAATTGGAATCATCTTAGCAGAACACAAAGTGAATGGATGAGAGGGAAATGCTTGCAAGCATTTCCCAAAGTCCTGAGATATCTAATAATCAGAAATGATCTCAGATGGAATCTCCTCTGTACTGCTTTTTGTCCTTGATATTATCTGATTAATTGCCCTTTGCTTTAGATTACAAGGTGTTTCCATGCATCCTGGGTTTAGCATTAACAGACGCTTTGTTTAAACTTTTTAATAAAAGAGGCTTCTGAGAGCAGACTTGCAGAAGAAGTAGATCTCTGCTCTTGTCCCCAGATCCCCTAAATTTAATTCATTTATGACTCTGAGTCTTTCATTTGAGTGTGTTCCTAAATCTGCAGTATCCAAAGCAGAGAATAACTAGGTAAGTTAGATCACCCAGTTTCAGAAAGTCAAGGTCACATATTTTCTCCTATATGAGGAAGCTAGATCACCAACTGAAAACAATATAGGCTTCAGATAAATGATGATAGAGGCCAGTAGAATAATGGTAGGGAAGAGGAAAGGGAGGTTGAGAGGGGAAAGAATTATTGAAAAAGGAAACACTTCAAGTAATGCTATGTCCACAGATATAATGATCACCACCAATCTCACTAAATTGTTCAGGGAGGAAGGAGGGAGAAGCATGGATGAATGTGGGTAAAAATGCACCAAGTTATGAGTGATTATATATTTATATCACTTTGAATCTCACTATGATTTATAATTACACTGTATCAATAAAAGCATAAAGAAGAGAACATTTTAGTTAAAAAAAAGGATTTCTAAAATAGTAGATTTCCCTCTTGCCTGCTTAAAATATTAACATGTAAAACACAAAAGTAGTCTATAAGATGACCTTTATGTTTGATGGGACTATTTCATCAAATATTCAGTAATTCATTAGCCTGTATTTTGTCCCACACATTTGAACTAAAATTGATCTACAGGAAATAAGCAGGCTAATTCGCAAAGGAAACACAAATGGAATTTTCTGAGTCATTTTCATACTGAGGGGAGTAATGAAAAGAATGAAACATCAACAATCTTTTCATCAAGCATCATTTGAATTGTATATATATAGACACCTAAATGATAATTATATATGCAGTAGTGATGGATCAGACATATTTTGTCTAAATAAAATGAAGATGCATTATTTATATTATTAGTGTTAAAATAGCGTATTTGTGACTAACTCCTTTATTTGAGTGTTCTTGGGGGTCACTCCAGGGTTTTGTGTATGTTAGGTAAGAACTTCATGGCTGATGTATACCACTAGTATATTCATTTGTTTTATAAACACATCGTGAAGACATACAACATGGCACCAATGATAGCTATAATTTGAGTCTTACAGTTATTCCATTTAAAAGTTATTATCTGTACAATATTACATATGAGAACTTTAAGTTATAAAATAAAATAGTAATTATGTTTCTTATTGGCCTTGTTTGATAATCTAGTAAGTAGTGAGGAATAGCATGACTGGAACCAGACTGTGGAATGGAGTGTAGACCTCTAGAACACAGGCCTGTTTCACAATCTCACTTCCTTAAGTCAGTATCTCCAGAAATTATAGGTGAGAGCTTTCCTTCCTCAGAGGAAGGCTAAGGATGAGAAGAAAGTAGAAAGAAGCATGAATTTTTGTACAAAATGTGATGTTTTATGAACATCACTCAGTAAATCTCCCTACCACAAGACACAGAAACCATAAGACAAATATAATAATCTTTACAGTGGTCAAATTTAGAAGGAACTGATTAACCATGGGAACGAAGTATTAAGTGTCATTAGGCAAGTTGATAACAGGAGTTGATGAACCCAGACACAATATCACTGCTGTGATTTTAGGTGGAAAAACAGAATTTAAAAAAGTAAATTATTATCTAAGCACACTCATGGAAACATGATTTATGCAAAGTTTTACATATTTTTCTATTATGTTTTGCAATCTTTAGTGCATTTTAATATTTAGGTCTTGTTTAGGGTTTGAGGAGCTACCCTCTTCTAGATCTTCATTTATGTACAAGCCCTGTTCCTGAATTTACTCACCTCAGAAGCAGACATCTTCTCCTCTTCCTCCTCCTTCTCTGCATTTCCTTTAGAGACAGAATTATCCTGACAAATCAGTCCTTCATCTTTAGAGTCTGCCTTTAAAGCATCATCAAACTCCCTTCACCTGCTCCCACCACCCCTGCAGGCAGAAGGTGAAAACGCAACATGGCTGCTGGGGGACATTGAAGACACCTGTCATCCAGTTTCTAAGGAGGCTAAAGCCCAAAGATCTCAAGCATAAGGGCAATCTGGGCAAATTAGTGAGACCCTGCTTAGCCAAGTGCTGTGTGTGTGTATGTCACAATCACTATGATTTACTTTATAAGACTACAATGCATCAATAAAAGTACATATATATATATATATATATATATAACATACATATTATACATACATATGTGTGTGTGTGTGTATGTGTGTGTGTGTGTGTGTGTGTGTAGTCTCAGAGTGTAGCTAGGCAGAGGTAGAATGCCCCCAGATTTAATTTCCAATACAAAAAAAAACAAGTTTCATTAAAAAATAAGATTCTTTTCTAAGTCCCTTCAAGTGTAAGAAGGGGCTTTTAGATGGACTTATTTCACTTACAATACAGAATTCATCTATCATTTTTTTCTCTATGGAATCAGAATGTCTGTGAAGTTTATTATCAAGAAATAAAGAGTAATTCAGATAAATGAGAAGACCTACTATTAGAATAGTGAAGTGGCCTTGGGGAGGGAGTTATGGAGGAAAAAAGGGAGATCATGAGATGGGAACAATTCAAATACTTCATATATGAAGTTGGTTATATCACTGTAAATATTATCTGTCATGAGGGGGAGGGCATAGGGTAGGAATCAAAAATAAACACAAAACAAATACTGTCTGCACATGTTTTTCTATCACTATGAAACTAATTATACTATATAATTACAATATAGTATTGAAATTATTTAAATACTATATTAACAAAATATAATTATACTCCAAAAGGAATATCTAGTAATATTTAGCATACAGTATGAAACATATGCAAAGATTTTTAAGAAAGGAAAATTTAAAAATATAGTGGTCTGCTCATGAGGCTCAATGAAAGGTTACCACTGATTGCAATCCCTTTGCTAGGATAAAAAACTTTTATTTCCCACATTTCACTTTCCTTTTTTACAGAAGAGTTTCAGGAAAAATGAGGTTTTATATGAAGAACAAAATTTGAGTTTCTCCTCTCCTGCTTTTGCTGCCCTCCCCTGCATGCAAAAGCAAGAATTTGTGCTACAGTGATGGGACCATGGGCTGCTTTGCGCTGCTCCTACCAGAGTCACACAGAGAAGGTCCTGTCATCCCCTTTTGGATGAAGCCTAAACATGACTGTCCAGAAAGTAACAAATTCTTGTGGTTTAACCTAGTCTCATCTTACATTTATCTTGATGGTTAATTAAAGCAACATGGGAGCTGCTAGTCAGATGAAGAGGCAGAATCTGTGGGGAAGGTTCAGATGGAAGGTATTACTAACAGAGACCATCAAATCCTGATGTCAGACCTAGAATGAGATAACACAGCAACATTTCCTGTTAGGCTTCTATGTGGCTTTGAATCATTCTGTATCCTTGTCCTTCAACACAGAATTGTTATTGGTACTGAGGATTGAACCTAGGGGCATTCTAATACTGAGATAGATGCCCAGCAGTATTTTATTTTGAAGCAAGTTCAAAAGGCTGGCCACAAACATTTGATCCTCCTGACTCAGCTTACTTTTATATTTAATCCATGATGGTGTTTTCTTTCCTTTGTTTTTTGGCACTGGAGTTTGAACCCAGATGTGTTCTATCTCTGAGCTATAACTCCAGCCCTATTTTATATTGAAACAAGGTTTAAAAACGTTGTTTAGGGCTTCACTAAGTTTTGAGGCAGGCCTTGAATCTGCAATCCTCTTATCTTAGCCTCCCAAGTACTGCGATTATAAGCCTGAGCAACCAAGTCTGGCCATAATGGTGTTTTGAATGGTTAATACCTGTTGAAAATATATGATTGATTATAGTAGGAGTTAAGCTGTGTTGTCTTGAGGGGGGGGGTGTAGGTTCTAAAGTTCTTCCAACTCAGCAGCCCTCAGCAACTAGAGCACTATTTATAGGACTGAGAAGGTGCAGCAGTGCTTGTTGATTCCATAGGTCCAGGTCATTGAAAGGAGAGAGGAATGGGCTGTCTCTGTAAGCCCAGGGAGCATTTTCTGTGTCCCATTAACTCTAAATTTGCCGGGAGTGGAGAGTGGGACAGCACACTTGTGGAGGCTGTGATTGCAATGGCCAATGTTACAAAATTTTCAATTGGGGGAAAGATCTGTATCAGCTTGGGGGCTCTGAAGCTGATCTCCACAGGGCTTCCCCCTTGGCCATTGCCTGCTCCGTTTATTAAA
Organism: Graphiurus murinus; assembly: GCA_004027655.1. Lineage (NCBI taxonomy): Eukaryota > Metazoa > Chordata > Mammalia > Rodentia > Gliridae > Graphiurus > Graphiurus murinus. Next base: position 21,753 of record PVLC010019499.1, read on the forward strand.
AGGAGTTCATCCTAGGGATCAGAGGCTGTTAGCCAGGGCTCTTCAATAGTTCCATAATTGTTAGTTGTTCCACTCTTGGCTCTCTTTCCTTAGAAACAATAGGGGAAATTTATTTAGATTTATTTTCTTACAGTGCTCCCAGGATTTGCATCTCTCATATCTGCCATTTTGAAACAGTGTCCTAATTTTTATTTTGAAACAGATTCTCACTTATTTGCAGGAGGCCTCACTCATTAACTGAGGCTGGTCTTATACCTGTAATCCTTATGACTCAGCCTTCCAAGTAAAGGAATCATAGGTGTGTGTTACCATGCTCAGCTCCTTTATGTGTTCGTATTTTAAAATTTAGCTTTAGACATCACAATGTGGTTAAGACCTATAGTTCTAGCAACAAGGAAAGGTTAGACTGGAGGAATTTAACCTTATGGCCAGTCTCCATACCTTAGGAAAATCTTATCTAAAAAACAAAACAAATACACATACCCACACACACACTGCACCATCAACAACAACTACAAGTCTTGGAATTCCTCTTGCTGATTCCCCAGTAATGAAAAACTATTTATCTTTATCTAAATATATTGTACAGATCTTTTGGTTTAATATAAATGAAAATGAAAATTCTATTTTTTCAATTGGAGAAAAAGGAAACATGTGACAAGTACTTGGTATTGTTTCACAAATAATAATTCACAACTCAGACAATATGACTTCTAATTGTGCTGTCGTATAACTTTTATTACAAAATTCACAATATGCAGTTAGTACTAATAAAAATTTTTGGATAATATTCTCCATATTATTCATGATTTCAGTTGCCTGGAAAAAGTACAGAAGCCACACCACCATATTACCCAATAGTGTAGGGACATTATCTGCACAGACCTTTTTCCCCCATATCCTGGAATGAGGTCAGAGAGTTTCTTGATTTTTAATAATATTTCATGTATTCAACTTTAGTATCAAAACAAATAATCCACTCAGCCTCATTACATAAATGAAGTTAAATGGACACAGGGTCTAAATAAGGTGTTTTCAAATCCACTGTATGGTGCTGGGTTAAAGTTCAGATGACCAGCACTCAAGAAGCATGATTTTCCCTTTCATGTGGTAACATTAGAGCTCTTCCTTCTCTTCTTTTAAAGAACAAACTCTAATACAAGTAAATGTTGATTGAAAATCACTAAAACCTTTTAATAACAGCTATCATTTTTCTCTGTTTTCTGGGAATTTTGTTTTTAAATTTCTCATGCTAAATAATATGAAAGTCTGAAAACCATTCATATTGTGATCATTCACCAGAATTTTAATGGGAGCAGGAGTTTTCTTTCCTTATATTGCATTTATTAAATGGCTCATTACAAAGATTGATAACTTCTTTTTTTTGTGTGGTAGTGGTGATTGAACCTAGGGACATTCTACCTCAGAACTATTGCACCGGTCCTATTTTTTATTCCTTATGTTGAAGCAGGGTCTCACTAAGTTTCCGAGGGCCTCGCTGAATAGATGAGGCTGGCTGTAAACCTGGAACCTCTGGTCTCAGCCTCCCAAGTACTGGGGTTACAAGTGTGCACCACCATGCTCCGCTTGATAACTTCTTTTCTTACATGAATACAGAAGCACAATGTCCAGTACCCTTATAATAGACTGACTGGCCTACCTATTAGAGTCCAGCCACAAAGTCCATCTATCCATCAATCTTTCAATTTTCCTGATGCCCTTTACATTTGCCAATTATCTGTCATGAAAAAAATGTTAACAATGTCTTTCCACTAGAGAATGGATTCTTCAAACTCTGTACACCAGTAATTGGCAGCATATTTTCATATAATTCTTAGAAAACAAGGTGTTGAATGATTTGTTGTGAAATTAATCTCTAGTTTTGCTCTTCAAAAATGTCAAATACTGTCAATATGAAAAGTACCTGTTGAATATAATTATAGCAGCTCAAACATCAATGGTTTTCCTCCTTTCAAGCAGAAATATGTCATATAACTGTATTAAGATTGGAGTCTTCTTATAGCACTGGATTTGGGGAAGAAGAAAAAGATTTACTGAATTCTTTGCATGTATAGGGTTTATATTCAGTGTAGATTCTCTGATTGACAAGAAGATGTGAGGTTCAAGCAATACGTTTACTACATGTATAAAGGTGTTCACCAGTATGGATTCTCTGATGAGGATGTGAGGTATGAGTAAAAGGTTCATAACACTTTTACATTTGTTACATTTGTAGGGTTTGTCCCGAATATGGATTCACTTATTCCTGACAAGAGCTGAGGGACCAGCAAATGATATACAACCCTGTGAATCTTTGTAGGGTTTGTCTCCAGTGTGGATTCTCTTACGGAAAAAAAGATATAAGGTATGAACCAAAGTTTTAGGACATTATTCACATTTAGATTGTTTCTCTCCAATGCAGATTCTCTAATGCACAGCAAAAATCAAAGGACCAACAAATAACATTTCACATTCTTTATATTTTTTAGGTATTTCTCCAGTATGATTTTTCTCATAAAACTCATTAATTAAATTTGAGGAAGAAGAAAAAGATTTACTGCACTTATTATATTTGTGGATTTTTTTCTCCAGTATGGACTCTCTACTGCACATCAAGAGCTAAGGGATAAGCAAAAGATGAACTACATTTTTTATGCTTGTACTGTTTCTTTGAAATACAAAATCAAATATGGCCTATCTGATCAGAGGAATATACTACAGATTTACTGCATTCTCCATTGTAGAATACCTGATGTTGATTTATGGCAAACACAGATTAAAAGATTGCTAATATTCCATATTTCTGCCTGGATTTCCTTCAATGTATATTGTATTATGTTTGCAGAGGTTTGTTCACTCACCAGAAGCTTTCCTATGTTTATTACTCCTGCATCTTTTGGAATTTTCTCTAGCATTATTTCTTTAATATTGTATATGTGGTGAGGACCAATTAAATCTTTTTCCACATTTGATATAGTTGTAATGTGCCTCTTTAATTGTGTATATTCTAATGCACAGTAAGTATTGAGCATTGACCAAAGACTTTACTACATTTATCCCAGTTGCAAATCTTCTCTGGAGGATGAGTTTTCTGAAGTTTGCCAGTGTTTGATACATACATAATATTTTCCCATAATTTGACACCTTTGTAATTTCTATTTCTTATTTTAATACTCATTATTGTTTAAGAAAGAACTCTTGGAAAGGGCTTATTTAGTTTCATTATATGTCGCAGGAATTTCGTCATTATCTAATCCTGATTATTTGATTCCACAATTGGTTGTTAAAGGGTTATTCCTCAAGATGACGACACTTTTTTACAGTATTGTTACTCCCACAAAGGACATGCATTCTGAAACACTTTCCAACACAGAATTCCAACTCCATGCTCAGGGTCAACTGCCAGTCGTGGCATGACATAGATGGGAAATTTCCCTTTGCATGAGTGAATACCAGATCACTGAGATTTTTTTTCAATAAAAAGACAGTGGGAAGCCTGGTTTGGAGGTGCACACTTGTATTCCTAGTATTCGGGAGGCTGAGACTGGAGGATCCGGGTTTACAGCCAGCCTCAGCTCCTTAATGAGGCTCTCTTCCACTTAGCAATACCCTGTTTCAAAAGAAAAATTACAAAATAGGCCTGGGGGTGTATCTCAGAGGTCGAATGCCCCTGGGTTCAATCCCCAACACTGAAAAAAAATTAACATGATGGGTGTCATGGTGCATGTTTGTAATCTCAGTACGTGAAAGGCTGAGACAGGGAGATCACAGGTTTGAAGTCATCCTCAGCAACTTAGTGAGGCCTTGTTTCCAAATAAGAAATAAAATAAGGCTGGGAGTGTAGCTAGGAGGTAGAATGACTCTGGGTTTAATCCCCAATGCCATGCCACACACAAATGCACAAAAATTATTAACATGATTCTTTTCCAGGATGTTAGCCAATCAGAATTGTATATCTCTCATTTTTTTCTAAGTATTTACAGTATAATGATCATTTTGTTTAAGTATTTTTCTTTTACAGAAAAAGGGGATTAAAATTGTTTTTCATGGATAATTTTAATACAAGAGATGAGATTCAAGCAAAAGATTTACTATATCCTTTATACTTGTAGGGTTTCTCTCCATTCTGGATTCTCTTATGCTTAATTGCATTCAAGGAAGAAGAAAATTCTTTACTGCATTCTTTATATTTATAGGGTTTATATCCAATATGGATTCTCTGAATGAGAAATAGATGTGAGGTTCAAGCAAAATATTTACTACATTATTTAAATTCACAGGGATTTTCTCCAGTATGGATTCTCTGATGGAGATGTGAGGTATGAGTAAAAGGTTTACTTCATTATTTAAATTTGTAGGGCTTCTCTTAAATAGGTACTCTCTTATTACTAACAAGGACTCAGTGATCAGCAAATGATATACTACACTAGGGTATCTCTCCAGTATGATGCACAATAAGAGCTGAGGGATAAGCAAAAGAACCAAATTACACATTTTATGTTTGCACTGTTTCTCTGCAATAAAGATTCCCATAGGGCCAACATGATCAGAGGAATGTGCAACAAATTGAATACATTCTCTATTGTAGGTAATCTTATGTTGACTCATGGTGAACACAGATTAAAAATTGCTTACATTTCTTACACCTTTCTGGTTTCCTTCAGTGTGTGATGTCTTATGTCTACACTTGTTTATTCACAAGAATCTTTTCTATTGTGTTATTCCTACATCTGTTGGAATTTTCTCCAGTTAGTTAATGCTGATATTCTTTTATATTGTATATACAATGAGGACCAATTACACCTCTTGCCACATTTGCTATAGTTGTAAGGTGACTATTTAATGTGAATATTTTGATGTATAGTAATGGATGAGCATTGACTAAAGGACTTCTCACATTTATTACAGTTGCCACAGTTTTCTGGAAGATACGTTCTCTGTGGTTTGCCAGTGTTTGATCCATATGGAGTATTTTTGCATAATTCATAGATTTAGTAGTTTTTATTTCCAATTTAGTATCCTGATTAGTGTTTAGGAAAGAGTCCCTGGAAAAGCCTTTCTACTTTCATTATATGTGTCAAGAATTTCATTATCTATATCTTGATAGCTATGATTCCATAATGGGTTGATAAATGAAGTATATTTCCAGATGGCTCCACTTTTTACTCATATTTGTAGTCCCACAAGGAACATTCATTCTGAATCTTTGCATGTTTGAATGTCATAAAAATGTCAGAAATTTGTTTTAATCATTCATAGAAAATTCTTCATTGAATATTTTAATGTAAGTATTTAAATGAGAGTAGAGAAATTTGCTACATTATGAGTATATTAAAATGTCCCAATATGGAAGCTATCTGTTATACACAGATTTTCTCAGGACTCTAAATGCCATAGAAGATCTATGAGACCATTCTGACTCTCAAGTTAAGTCAGGGATTTTAAGTCTTTTGGGGCATGAGGTTGATTGCCAGGAAAAAAGGAGATTACCAGAAAAAAGAAGATGGCCCTCTGTGGCAGTACAGCAAAATAATAAGGACTTCTCTAAACTCATTCCCAAGGAAACAGAGCTTGGTAAACCACAATATTACCTTTTTCTTTCATCTAGACTTTGGTCACTTGGCCTAAGTCCTCTAATAATTCACTCCTGCTTCTGTGGTTCTGTGGCCTCTGTTTCCTCTCTCTTCAATTTCCAAGGCTCTTCCCATTGTTCCAGACAGGTGACAAACTCTAGATTGAAAACATAAAGTCCTGTGTAGTAGAAAAAGTCAAGGAGTATTAGGAAATTCAGTATGTGATAAGTACATACATGTTTATATCACTTTGAATCTTACTATGATGTATAGTTACAGTGAATAGTAAAATTTTTAAAAAAGTTGTAGATCACTACATCTGATCACTACTGAATTTGTAAAATTATTACTAGCCTACAGTGAAGGATGCATATCATGCTAAAAAATGTAGACAATAATGAGAAGGTAAAATATGGAAATATCTCCTATACCAAGGAATTTCCCATTCCCTGAGATTTATTCATGATGAACTTCCCCAACCATATTGAACCAAGAGTAGCAATTACCTCTGAACATGGAGTAGGAATTCTGCACATGAAAGTGTTCCAAGTCTAAAAAGCTTTGGCTTAAGGATCTGTAGCTTCTTGCTTACTTTGGAAGAAGACTGCCTTTTCTGAAGAAACTTGACACTGTGATGTCATGTCCTTCCACTGTATAAGCTTTGTCCTTCTGTTTTGTTACTACTATTGCTGGCTTTCCTTAAGGGCAGAATTATCTTATCACCCTAAAGAGGGAGCTGAAGACAGACAGCTCTTGCAAAACCTTCAGATAACAACTTATCTTCTCAAATAACAAAGCTCTACTCTCTAGCAAGAGACAGCCAATGATTTTATGATGCAGTCTTAACTTTGTAAACATTTAATAAAAGAAAAAGCTGAGTTTTGCACCAGGAGTTGGCTCTCTTGCCTTATCCCCTGTCACTTCTTCAACTCCAAGAATAAATCTCAAGAGCATGTTTAATTGTGTAATTCCATGAAGTGCTGGTACAGAGCCTGGGATGTGACATCCTGCATGAAGAGGAGTGCACCAAAGAATTCAGCATCACAAGTCACTCATTCAGGGAGAGAGAGTCAAACCAGTATCATTTACTTAACTCTGATAAGGAATAGTGTCACACTCCTGGGATAGTTGCCAAGGAGAGAATTACTAACAAGGGTAATAGTCTGGGTAAGAAACTGTACTTTTTTCTTAAAACCTTAAAGAAGCTATTAAAGAATGCTCAATGCCATGTAAAAGAGACAACTTACTCAGTTCTTACAAACAGCAATCAGGTATTGCCCATGGTTCCCAGATAGAGGATCCTTAGATTTGGGAACATATATGTAGGTTGGAAAACTTTTAAAGTGCCACTATGCGCAAGGGGAAAAGATACTCCTGTCCTCTCTAGTAACATGGTGAGTAGTAGACTGCTCTGGGTCACCTCCATACTCCTTCACAAGACCCTGACCCTCAGCTCTATCTGAGAGCGTATTTCCTCTTCCCTTCACTCCTTCTGTTTCTCCTCCATATTCAGGATCTTGTTTACTCATGGAGGAAAAATTTTCCTTGCCAAGTCCAGGGGTTTTGCCCTCTACTGTCTTCTTCCCTAAGGTACTTCTAAAAGATCAGAGCCTGTAGTACCTGCCTAATTATGGGAGGCAGCTATCATTGGGGAAGTACTGGCATTCCCTGTCATTAGGGCTCAGGAGCCCAGACACGAATCATTGCCCTTACAGATCTTTAAGGAATTAAAATGCTGCATTGTGGGAAGCATAGAAAACTTTTGCTAAATTCAAAAGACTCAGAGAGCTAAGATGATTGCTCAAGGCCATTTGAGCCATTAGAAACTCAGCCACTTTCTGTAGTGCCCATTGTGCATGTATAACCTTGGAGGTGATAAACTTTGTTACTCCTGAGAAACTAAGTGTAAAAGTTTGTAGTCTGTGTTGCCTGCTTTTCCCTGTAAGGGGGTAGTTAGATAAAGTATTAATAACTCCAAGATTATAACAGAGGATTCTTCAGGGCCTGATTGTCTCCACCTGGTCTTGGGGAATTTTTGAGATAATGACTGTTTCCCATGTATTCGGGGTCACATTGTTTTTCTAAGCATATAAAAACCCTATCTTCGCCAAATAAAGTTGAACATTATTCCCCTCGTGAGGTTGTGTCTGTGTCTGTCTGTTTGTGCATCTGTCTTTTGTGTTTAAGCTTCCAGTGCGGACTACAGGATAGGAAAACTTAGGCAGCAAACGTGCCACAAATGGAGGTCCCAGGAGATTGCAGGACCAACAGAGACTGAGAAGCCGCTCCAAGGGGAGTGAATTGGGGAACTGGTAAGCGCGATACCAGTAATTGTTATGGGTAAAGTAACCCAGGATTAAGTGTTAAGTGTTAAGGTGACTAGGAAAAGAAAAAGGTAACCCAGGATTAAGTGTTAAAGAGACTTGGAAAGGGAAGTTAAACCAGGATTTGACTGTCCTTTTAAAGTACCAGGGCAATGGGCTTAGAGCCGGTATTGTAAAAAACTTTGTAAACTCAGTAAAAAAGTATAACCCTTGGTTCTCACATGGAGGGTCTCTTACTCTGAGAGATTGGAACCAAGTAAAGGAAGATTTACAGGCAGCATTTAGGAAACAGGGCTCCGCTAATTTTCCAATTTAGGGATTCTCCATATGGGGATTAGTAAATGATTGCCTAAAAAGCACTGATAAAAGCATTAAAAAAAATTAGGAAAATTTAAAGCAATTCTACAGGAGGTGCAAAAAGAGTTATCCTAAAAGTCAGAACTGGATAAGGAGGAGTATACTCCTTCCTCCCCTCACAAGGAGGAGAGAAAATTAAAAAGAATGCATATAATTCTAGAGGTGGTAATATAAAAATAATTAAAACAGGAAAAAAGGAGTCTCATTCAATAAATTTAAAAAATTACGATTAGACGTAGAGACTGATACCAAGTTCATTAAAGGTGCCAAAAGGATAAAAAACAATTAAATGAGGGTCTGGCCCGACCTTAGGTACTACTTGGTGCAAAACAGGCTCTTCTGGTAAACAATTATGTTGTAAATAGAGATCTTAGGAGGGGTACAGTTCAGGTTTGTGGCTTTCCCTGTAATTGGCGATAGCAATCGGCAAAGGCAGCATGTTTTGGTAGCCACAAAGAAGATTAAAAAGTTAGAGGATACAGTCTCTGCCTATGGACCTCATTCTTCGTTTGTTAGTACAGCTGGTCATTTATTTTGGAGAAAAACTCAAGGTCCTGTCTCGGACCTCAACTGGGCCAATGCCACTTTGTTTCAGTTCAGAGATAATATCCCCAAAGAGGTGTAGACAGACAGACAGGAGAGGGACAATATAATGG
>PVLC010019500.1:0-10242 GCA_004027655.1 Graphiurus murinus
ATCCCAGCATTCGGGAGGCTGAGACCGGAGGATCCGGGTTCGCGGCCAGCCTCAGCTACCTAGTGAGGCACTCTGCAACTTAGTGAGACTCGGTTTCAAAATAAAGAATAAAAAATAGGGCTGGGGGTGTAGCTCAGAGGTAGAATGCCCCTGAGTTCAATCCCCAGTACCGCAAAAAAAAAAAAAAAAAAAAAAAAAACTGGCACAACCAGACTGCATTGCGGTCGGAGGAACGGGGAAGGTCGAGGTAAAGCTGCCAACTCTCTGCTGGGAAAAAACAAACCGTGAAAAAGACAAACTTGCACTCCTGTTAAGAGCAGTTGTTTTGGTTTAGTTTGGTTTGTGATACTTGGAATGGAACTCAGGGGCATGCTACCTCTGAGCTACACCCTCAGCCCTATTTTTTTTTTTTTTTTTGAAACAGGGTCTTGTTAGGTTGATGGGAGTCTCACTACTTGCTGAGACTGTCCTTGAACCTGGGATCCTCCTGTCTCAGCCTCCCAAGTGCTAGGATGATAAGTGAGTGCCACCACGCCCGGCTGCAAAGGCATAGCTGATGGGTCTTGGAAAGACGCTCCAAGACACCTGCTCAGACCACTTTTGGGGGGCACCTGGAGAGAGCTGTCAGCCTCTCGTGACTTCCGGGCCCACCCAAAAAAAAAAAAAAAAGCAAAGAAGGACACTTCCTGGAATGAGGAGATTACACTGGACAACTTAATGAAAAAGGCAGGGTCCCCACGGAGGCAATAAATCGTTGATTTCCACACAGAAGACTCCACCACCGTGGACACACACTTGACAAACTCTTTAGTTTTTCAAGGGGATGTTATAGATGAAACCCCAAAAGATTTTCCCCAAACTGCAGCCTTATCTGGGAGCTTGGCTGCTCGACAGTGAGGACTTGACTTCCGGGAGGAAGGACAAAGATGTCGGAGATGGATTCAGCTTTCGCTTCCAATTACAATGAGTTATTAATCACCTGTCTTTGAGTTGGCCCGAGTTACAATCTGCTTGTTCGGAAAGTGAGATGTTTTCTATTTCCAGTGTAATTTAACCCTCCACCACCTTCCACCAGGAGCGGCAGGAACTCTGCTCTGGAGATTTTTTAAAATCCTAGTAACTGAGGTGGTTAAATAGGAGGAAAGCCTGAGACAGGAGGACCGCAGGTTTGAGGCCAGCCTCAGCAACTTAGTGTGGCCCTCAGCAACTTAGTGAGACCCTGTTTCAAAATAAAAAGTAAGAGCTGGACGTGGTTGTGCATGCCTGTCATCCCAGAACTCGGGAGGCTGAGGCAAGAGGATCACAGATTCGAGACCCGCCTCAGAAATTTAGTGAAGCCCTCTACAATTTAGTGACACCCTGTTTCAAAATAAAAAAGTAAGATTGGGCTGCAAGTGTAGCTTAAGAAGTAGAAGCCTCAGTCGGGCGTGGTGGCACATGCTTGTAATCCCAGCATTTGGAAGGCTGAGACTGGAGGATCCAGGTTCGTGGCCAGCCTCAGCTACCTAGTGAGGCACTCCGCAACTTAGTGAGACCCTGTTTCAAAAAATAAAGAATAAAAGAATAGGGCTGGGGGTGTAGCTCAGAGGTAGAATGCCCCTGAGTTCAATCCCCAGTACCGCAAAAAAAAAAGAAGTAGAAGCCTCTGGGTTCCATCCCCAGTACCACACACATACAATCATACAATTACTTAATTAAAGGTCTGGGGATAGCTCAGAGGTAGAATGTCCTTGGGTCCAATCCATATGTGTGTGTGTGTGTGTGTGTGTGTGTGTGTGTGTGTGTAATGTTTGCATTTTATTTATTTTGGTGCTGAAGGTTGACTCCAGAGGCATTCTACCTCTAAGCAACACCCCCAGCCCTACTTTACTTTTTTATTTGGAAACAGGGTCTCACTAAGTTGTGGAAGTCCTCGCTAAGTTGCTGAGGCTGACCTCGAACCTGCAATCCTCCCATCTCAGCCTCCCAAGTGCTGGGATGACAGGCGGGCAGCACCACGCCTGGCTATGTTTGCACGTCGAACTCCTCTTCCTTTGACACTGGCATGTCAGTACTTCCTTTTCAGGAGCAGGATTGGGGCGTGGGGACTGCCCTGATGGGAATAAACAGTGACTCTCTGTGTCCCGCGGACGGTGACATACTTTATTAAGAACTCGCCCTTCCCCAAAGCGCGCTGGGTGGGCGCACGCTTTATGCAAGATGGAGCTGAGGGATGTTGGCGTGGTGGAGGTCGGGCTTCTGCGCTTTAGGAAACTGGCACTTCATAAATGGTGGCACGGTGGGTGGGGCCTGAGAGGGCTTCGCGTAACTGGGCTCTTCCTGAGTGGCTCTGCTGACAGTCACTCCCTCGCGGGTCTCAGGCCCCATTTCTCCCTGGATCTCTCCACATGTCCAGATCTGGAATCTCGGCCCTAGCAGCAGGGAGGGCGCTGCCAAGGGGGCAGCTGACCCCTTACTTATTGTCACCCGTGTCTGTTGGAATGCAGTCAATGATTTCCATCCTTGGTGGCGGTTCCCCCGGGGACAAATACGGCTGCCAAAAGACAATGGAGGTTCCTTTCAGGGAGGAGGGTGGGCTGATGTGGGGAGGCCACCATTACAGTGACCGCAGGGCTGACCTCGCCGCATCTCTGTCGGCTGACAAGCCTGATTTCTGTTCTTGCTTTCCTGAACTGCCAATGGTGGGGACAGGTCACTCAGAAGACAGGTGAGAAAGTCCTATGGAAGCTGATCAAATTCTTCTCCCCCAAATGCCCTGGAAACCACCGGTCCCTCCCCGCCTTGAGCCAATCCACCGATGAACCTGCATCAGCAGACGGAGCGGTGGACTGGTCCAGGATGCCGCTGGTGGCATGGAAGGGGTTGGGGTGGGTGCAGCATAACCAGCGATCTATGCTTGCAGTTGCCAGCTGAGATTCTGGGCTGGGCCATCTCTGGGTGTCTGCCTAGGGCTGAGTGACCCACAGCGCTCCGTGTCCCCCTCCAGCTTCCTGACGAGCTGCTGGTAGGTGTGTCTTTCCACCTCCCAGGAGTTGTGGTGTCTCACATACTCCCTGCCATTGGCCACAAGTTCTTTCTCCAGCGCAGGGTCACTAACCAGTCTCTTCGCCAGCTGGATAAATTCCTGCAGAAGAGGATGGGGAGGAGAAGAGGTGTGAGTGGCTGGTGGAGGCATTTTCACAAATGCATCAAATGCCAGTGTCCCACTGGCTCCTGGTCTCCCTTCTGTCTGCCTCCCCTGTCCTGAGGGGCTGGAGCTGAGGGCAAGCGTTGAAATTAGGAAAGAAATGGGCTGGGCATGGCAGCACATGCCTGTAATCCCAGTACTTAGGATCAAGGATTTGAAGCCAGCCTCAGCAACTTAGTGAGACCTTGCTTCAAAATAAAATAATAATAATAATAATAATAATAATAATAATAATAATAATAATAATAATAAAAAGGGCTGAAGCCGGGCGTGGTGGTGCACACTTGTAATCCCAGCATTTGGGAGGCTGAGACCAGAGGATCTGGGTTCTTGGCCTGCCTCAGCTACCTAGTGAAGCATTCCGCAACTTAGTGAGACCCTGTTTCAAAATAAAGAATAAAAAATAGGGCTGGGGGTGTAGCTCGGAGGTAGAATGCCCCTGAGTTCGAGCACCACCTCTGTCTGCTCTGTGATGCTGGGGTGCTGGCCTTCTGTTAGATTTTGCCAATGTAAGTCTCAGAAGATAGAAAATGAGAGCCGGGTGTGGTGGCACACGCTTGTCATCCCAGTACTTGGGAGGTTGAAACCAGAGGATCCGGGTTTGTGGCCAGTCTCAGCTATTAGTGAGGCCCTCCGCAACTTGGTGAGACCCTGTTTCAAAATAAAGAATAAAAAATGGAACTAGGGGTGTAGCTCGGAGGTAGAATGCCCTTAGGTTCAATAATCCCCAGTACTACAAAAAAGAAGAAGAAGAGGAAGAGGAAGAGGAATAGGAAGAAGGAAGGAAGGAAGCAAGCAAGCAAGCAAGCAAGCAAAAAAGAAAGGAAATCAGGAGAGAAGAGACCCTGTTCTTCCCACGTGCTGGCCCTCTTCACGATGCTCTGAAAGTAGCAACTGGAGTCGAGCCTTGAGTGCATTTTGGTAAGTCCTCCAGGAAGCAACCTTGTCATGTCTTCTCAGAGATACTGATTAGCTGGGTAATACCATATGCTCAGAAGTCCAAGCTTCAATATTTTTCAAAGGAACGATTCTCCAAGGAATTGCTACTCTTTTCGGTTTCAGAGGTTTCTGTCCCTAGGGTGAGCTCCAAAGCATAACTGTTAGTGGCTGTGGTAAGAGGCAGTGTGGAGGAATGCAGCTCCCACAGCATGGAGGATGGAAGCCGTCCTCACATCATGGAGGATAGAAGCTGATCTCACATCATAGAGAAGTCCACCCCCAGCCCTTTGTATTTTGCATTTTCAGAAAGGGTCCCACTACACTGCCGAGAGTCTCACTAAGTTGCCGAGGCTGGCCTGGAACCTGGGATCCTCCTGACTCAGCCTCTCAGGGACTGGGATTACAGGCGTGCGCCACCAACGCCGGCACGCTGCCCTTCTTGGGGGTGACATTGAATAAACCTCTCCACCCCTGCCTGCCTCAGGTCCTCAACTGCAAACTAAGGAGCTGACGGTCCCTATTTCCTAGCCCGGGGAGGAGATTAAGTGAATTAATACAAATAAAGATCTGAGGGCAGAGCCCCACTACTACGTGGCTATCGCTACCCTTATTATTTCCCCCAAGCCCGTGTAGATCCCAACAACACCAACGCCTGAGATTAATACACAGTGCTTTGCTGTTTAAGAGGAATGTCTGCATAGTCTCAAAATTATTGTTAATTAAATGTTGAATGCCTTTTATAGCTTGCGATATAAATAGCGATATTTACAAGAGTGGAATTATATTTTTATGTAGTATGTATACACTTTATGGTAAATTAGCGTGCCTTTCATAATAAAAATACAACACATTTATCCCCATCTCCCGGCGAAACAGCATCCATATTACAATTATTTGGGAGGCGTAGAGCTCTGGTATGTTATTTTACGATACCAGTCATATCTTTGATTTATCGGAACGAGAGACTCCTGCTGAAACCCAACCCCCTGCCTATTATTTCTACGGGATGTGAGGCCATTTTTACAACACAATCTTGATGATAGAGTTTCTAGGAATAAGTTGTGATAAAAAACTCTTTTTTTTAATTTGCTTTCCGCAAGGATGTCTGGAAGAAAAAAAAAAAGACTTAAATAAAAAGCCAGCGAGAACTAGGTTGGGAGCAACACACACCTTACGTGTTGGCGTAATCAAGCCTGGAAAGGGAAGGAAAGACAAGGAAAAAGCAGCAGGAGGGACAATAAAAATCTCTCTGGAATGGTAGAATCCCCTCCTCGGGCTCCAGGAGGGTCTTCCACTGTGATAGAACAGTAGCATCTGCCTGACAGCTGGAGGCACCTGTCACACCCACCGGGTCTGTGGACCACAGACTGTCACTGGCATGCTGGGGGAAGACTGTGTCGCAGAGGGGAGCCACACGAGCTCTCCACCCGTGTCTCCTGGGCACCTCTGACTTGGCTAAGGGGGGTCTGTTTCTCTTCCCTGTGAGAACAGCTGGTCAGGGAACTTGCTTCAGTCCGCAGACTGGGCTGGAAGTGATGGTGGTTAGATGATCTAGCAAAGCTTTGGAGAGTCTAAGCCCCTCTGCTGTGCCCTTAATGCAGGGACCCCGTGGGCAGAGGGGCTTGGCCGCTGCCTGCCCCAAGGAGCAGCTGATGAGGGATGCTGCCACCCTGGGTCACCGAGCACGGGGGTCAAGGACTGTCAGCGGGTGCGTGGCTCCAGGCCAGACCAACAGAAGGGTCTCTGCAGAGCCAGCTCGAGCTGGCTGTGACCCGTGCCTGTGGGCCAACAGAGTGGCCAAAGCTTTAATCCAGGAGTTGTGCAATTTCTTGTCACATGGCCGTAAGCCGCTGACACTCTTGCCAAGCACTCAGCCCCTCCTTCTTAGACAGAATAACCCAGATACCATGGCATGGTGGCAAACACCAGGAATCTCAGCACTTGGGAAGCTGAGACAGGAGGATCCCAGGTTCCAGGCCAGCCTCAGCAACTTAGTGAGACCCTCAGCAACTTAATGAGACCCTGTTTCCAAGTAAAAAGGGATGTGGGTGTCACTCAGATGTGGAATGCCTTTGGGTTCAATCCTTAGCACCATAAAAAAAAAAGAAGAAAAAATGATTACAGAGCACAGCAACTAAGCAAAATGCATGTACAGACCAGGTCAAGCTCTCGAGGTCCAAAAAAAGAAAAAATCATGCAAAAGAGCATGGTTTTGTCTGCATCATAAAATTATTCAATTAGTAGCTGAGTATGCTCAGAGCTTTCTTCCTTTCTGAGTAGCCTGCAGCTGCTGGTGGAGAGACTTCTCACCGAATCCTTTCCACCTGCCCAAGGTCCGGAGACCTTGCCAGGATCCAAGGAGCATAATCAGGACTGCTTTTCCAGAAAGAACACTTAAACTCTCACCACAATCCCTCTCGTGATGGTGCTCCACACCCATGAAACCACAGAGCACCGGGGGCAATGTTCCAAGACAAGCTAGTCCTAGAAGGTAGCACGCAGCAGCCAGTGGACTGAAAAACACCGTGCTTTTACAGAACATTGCACTCTGACCACCCTCTGTGGGTGACAGATACTCGTCTCTCCAAGAGGAGCTAAAGTCAATGACGGGAAAACTCTCAGAGTTTCAGGCTTGGCTGTTAAATTAAACTGCCCCGAAGTGTCTCTCCAGATGCTGCAAATATGACAGCTTACTGATGGGAGTGGTGGGGGTTTCTGCAGATCGGCATGCACTGCTCTAGCGCAAGATGTGTGGCTGGATGTAGGGTTTTCAGGTTGGAGCCCTGCAGTTAATTCAGGCTGAGCCCGTGGCTTCGGTTCTCAGTTCCGTTCTAAGAAGTTCTTGCAGCTCTAGTAAAACCCACACGCCCCTCCTAACTAGCCCCAAGGGTCTAATTGGGTAAGTCGGGATGAAGTGCTGGGATGCACGTATTCGAACAGCCACCACAAGTAATTTTTGGAAAGTCGTAAAGGCATAAGACAGATTACTGTGCCTCTCTTGTTTCCTCAAAATTATTTAGCCACAGAATAGCTTTATTGTGTTGGAAATTCCGAGTTGAGAGAATCATAAATTCAAGATTTAGCTGTGTTGCATTCCTGTAGTCGCAGTCCCTCCCACTTGGGAGGTTGAGACAGGAGGATCACAGGTTTGAGGCTAGCCTCAGCAACTTTGTGGGGCTGTCAGCAACTTAATGAGAACTTGTTTCAAAAAAAAGGGGGAGGAGGGCTGGGGTTGTAGTTTGGAGAATGCCCCTGGGTTCAATTCCCAACACCACAAACAACAGAAAAAGAAAGATTTAGCAGCTTAGGCCCCTGTGTTCATGGATAGGCAGAATTAGTATTGTTCAAATGGTCACATTACCAAAAGTGACCTACAGATTCAAGGCAATCTCCCCTAAATACAAATGAGCAGATAGAGACAGTGTGATATATGCACACAGCGGCGTCTTATTCAGCCGTAGAGAAGAACAAAATCATGTCCTTTGTGAGAAAATGAAGGAGACGAGAGAGGCTTTTACATTGAGCAAAACAGCCTACTCGTCGGGCAGACGCAGGAGCATCCTTAGCAAAAGCCCTGACCGTGTGATCGTAGACCAGAGGGAACATTGAAGAGATGGTCCATGTCCCTGGTAAAGTTAGAAAAGATGGCTTCTCCCAGCACAGCTCCACGGAGGGGTCCGGCTCACCAAGAGGGGAGATGAGGGGGGATTGCAGGGCACTAACTAGAAGAGAAGGAGGGAAAGAGGAGTGCAGACTAAAGAAATCTGAGCCAGAGGTATTTCCTGCATCCTCAGTAAAGAGGCAGTTGCCCTCCAGCAGCACAGGAGCCTGGGATTACCATGGAACTCTCGTCATCCTCCATTTTGAAAAGAAGAGGAGGCAGTTACGCTGCACCTGTGTGACGTGCTGCATGACTTAACACAGAAACAAACTAACAGCCATGCTTCCCAGAGGGGCTGCCCTCTGGCGTCTGGCACCTCACCAGCTCTGGGCGGCCCCTCTGCCTGGGATCCAGGAGGAGCCACTGAAGGGGGCTGAGCCAAGGCTGCCCTCGTGGCGCTGGGGTCTGAACGGGAGGCAGCTGGTCAAAGGAAGAAGCAAAGGCATGTGTACAAAGGATGCCAAGTGCCGGGCGTGGTGGCATGCGCGCCTGTATTCCCAATACTCGGGGAGGCTGAAACAGGAGGACTGCAGGTGTGAGGCCAGCTTCTGCAACTTAGTGAGACCCTGCTTTAAAAACCAAACAAGGAAAAGGGCAGGGGAGTAGCTCGGAGGTAAATTGCACCTGGGTTCAATCCCCAGTACCAATTAATAAAAGATGCAGTTGAACACAGGGGAGGGGGAACGACAGTATTGAAAGAAACAGTGCAGGACCCTCTGTGCAGGTGACCCAGGACGGCCCTCCGGGAAAGTGGCGCTCACACCCAGAGCTGGGGTGCTGCGGGCACGGCTGGCCCAGCAGGAGCACCGTCTCCTACCTGCCAGGCGAAGATGCAGAGGCTACTCAGCTGTGATGGACGGAACTGCGTTTTCACTTTATACGGGGGCCCTTCTGCTGCTGGGGAGAGACGGCCCTGAGTCAGAATGCAGGAAGAAGGTGCAGAAAGACCAGACAGCGCCTTGGAGCAGTGGGGAGGCAGCAGAGACGGGGTTCAGAGCCCTCAAGACGTGGAAACAGGCAGAAAGTGACCGACACAGGTGGGAGCCCCCTCCCAGCGGGCGTCCGAGCTTGCTGGCCACCTCACCTGCCCCTTCGGCATCATCCCAGCGGCGGGGAGTTCCCTCCGCAGGCCACCTGCCTGACTTCCACAAAAGCTAACAAGCTATTGCCTCTCTCCCTCTGCGTTCTAGGAAACATTAAAGCCAGCCTGCAGGGCTGACCCACAGAGCAGCCCTGTCATGCGACGAGCTGAGCCAGGGCTGGGTGGACATCGCCAGTAGACAGAAGTCACCCGCTGTGCCGGGGAGGGGGACATCCTCTGGGAGCTGGGGGCCTGCGGTGGGGTCCCTCCAGCCCCGAGTGGTGCAGGTGCATCAGGGAGGGTCTCTGTCTGCCTGTTACCCTGGGTTGCAGCTAGCTGCTCCCCCTGGAGACATTGGTCGGACTGGAATGAGCTGGCCGTGCTCGGGAAAGAGCTCCGCCAGGCTGCTCAGGGGCTGCAGGAGAGAGGGAGGGGACAGACAAGACCCTCAAGCTCGCCGTGGGAAGCAAAGGTTTCCTCTCTCTCTCTCTCTCTTTCCCACTGTGTGGAGAGAATTCCAGGCGAGCAGGTGCCACCCAAGTGCCCAGGCCACACTGAGCGCTCCAGGCTACCCACATCTCTACCGGGCTCACGCTCAGGGCCCACACACTCTCCCTTCACTGAGACGACAGCCCCATCTGGTGGCGAGTCCCTGTCGCAGCGGAGCCTCGCCAAGCTGCGGCTCCTTGGGCCACGAGGGGCTTACCTTCCCCGCCGTCTGCCACCTGTGGCTCTCACCCGGGGCCAGGCTTATCTGCAGGGCGGGCAAGAAAACAGCAGGGGCCGCAAAAAGGAAGAGTCCCTTCTCCCCAAGAGGGAGGAGAAATAAGCTGTGAGATGTCCCGGTTAGGTGGGAAAAAGCGCCACCTCTCCTCCAGAAAGAAGGAGGGGAGGGAGGCCGGGAGAGGTGCAGAGACAGAGAGAGGGAAGGAGGGAGAGAGAGAAAGACAGAGAGACAGAGTCAGAGACAGAGGGAAAGAGACAGACAGACAAACCGAGGGAAGAAGAGGCCAGTGGGTAGACTGAAAGGGAGAAACAGAAAGGAGAGAGACAGACGCAGAGAGAGGGAGGGGGGGAGGTGGCGGGGGTGGCAGGCAGAGCCCTTTGTGGATTTCTCTCCTTGGTGCGCACGAGCTCTGGAATTGGACTGGCCAGGGCCCAATCCCAGCCAGCAGCCCCCAAGAGCGTGATGCAGGGCACAGCACCATCCCCTCTGGACCAGGAGGATGGCCGCTCTGTGGTTGCCGTGAGGCGAGGTAGAGAAATGGGCACGGTGCCTGTTCCTGCTGGTGGCCCTCTGTCTGTCAGGGCCCCGCCGAGGCCTCCAGACACCTGAACTGTGGCCTGGGGGCAGGGAACCATACTTGTTTCTTT
>PVLC010019500.1:10342-30657 GCA_004027655.1 Graphiurus murinus
CTCTCTCTCTCTCTCTCTCTCTCTCTCTCTCTCTCTCTCTCTCTCTTTCTTTCTTTCTTTTGTGGTACTAGGATTGAACCTAGAGGCATTCTAACTCCAAGCTATACCCCCAGCTCTTTATTTTATTTTATTCTATGTTTGTTTTGAAACTAGATCTCACTAGGTTGTTGAGGCTGTCCTCCAACCTCTGATCCTCCTGTATCTCTGCCTCCCAAGTACCGGGATTACAGGCACGCAACACCTCGCCTGGTAGAACTGCACTCTTAATTATTATTGAGCTGATTTGAATTTCAAAACTGACTCTCGATTCAGTTACTCAAAAGCTTTTAAGTATTAGGAACCGCTTGGATACACGATGCTCTTTTTCTCAGCACTAAAATCTATGGAGCTTAGAGGCAGAGCAAAATATTTTTTTATAAAAACTTAATCTCCAAATTGAGGCGTGTTCAAAGTGCCAAGTGTGTTCAGGGTTGCAGAGGCTTAGCACGAAAGAATGTAAACACCTCTCTAATATTATTTTACGTCAATTACCGTCTGAGATGATACAAATTTAGATTGAGTTAAATCAAATATGCTATAAACATAAATTTCCTCTTTTTTTTTTTCTTTGTGGTACTAGGGATTGAACCCAGGGGCTTTCTACCTCTGAGTTACACCCCCAGCCTTTTAAAATTCTGAAACAGGGTCTTGCTAAGTTGCTGAGTACCTCAATAAATTGCTGAGACTGGCCGAGCATGGTGGCGCATGCTTGTAATCCCAGCATTCGGGAGGCTGAGACTGGAGGATCCGGGTTCATGGCCAGCCTCAGCTACCTAGTGAGGCACTCCGCAACTTAGTGAGACCCTGTTTCAAAATAAAGAATAAAAAAAATAGGGCTGGGGGTATAGCTCGGAGGTAGAATGCCCCTGAGTTCAATCCCCAGTACCGCAAAAAAAAAAAAAAAAAAAAAAAATTTGCTGAGACTGGCCTTGAACCTGGGATCCTCCTGTCCCAGCCCCTATCAGCTACTAGGTTTACAGGTGTGCACCACCATGCCCGACTCCATTTCATTTTCTTTTATTTTTTTCTTAAATGTGGCTACTAGAAAACCTCAGCTTCCATCCTTGGCTGGACTCCTATTTCCATGGGGTGGTGTCTTTTAGAGACTCATGCTTGCAAACACAGCCAGCCATTCCCCTCTCACGGGATCCCTGTCTGGACACTTCGTTTGGGACAGGTTTAGCTAATAAATCAGTAACACCCCGTTCACTCTGAGGCTTCCTGGTTTTGCACAATAAGCAATATGATCACTCTATTTGCAAATCCTTGCAGATGAGTTTTGCCTTAACTTCCAATCTACTTCACACACACAGCCTGTCCTGAGTTTTGCTAGGGTATTTTTTTTTTTAATGGCATTGAGATTGAACCCGGGGGGTTCTACCTCTAAGCTATATTCCTCAAACTATTTTATTATTATTATTTTTAATTTTGAAACAAGATCTCCCTAAGTTGCAGAGGGCCTCACTAAGTTGCTGAGGCTGGCTACGTACCTGCAACCCTGCTGTCTTAGCCTCCCAAGTACTAGGATGACAGGTGTGCGCCACCACACCTGGCTACTGAGTTCCATTTGGGCTTCAGGATGAGCCCATTGGTACTGGGAGGTCCCTATGTCTGATTTTTCACACTGATGAGGGATGACCCTGCTCCGGGCTCGGATAAGGTGCTGGTTCATCCCAGCAGCCTTTGACTTCAGAGAATTATATGTGTTACTTTGAGAAGTTAAAAAGAAATGAGAAGAGAAGAACAATTTATATAAAGTTGGTCGTCGCCTCTCCCTGTGCCCTAAGGACGAGGTGACCGAGTGAGGGTGAGTGGAAACACACCGGGCTGGCATCTCCCTGGATGTGCTGAGCTGCCTGCGGCGTGTGCCCTGTGCCTGTCCTGACCTGGAGAAAGGGTGCCCCTGGGCTCAGTCTGCAGTACCAAATCATCATCATCTTCACCATCACCACTACCGCCATCGTCATCATCATTTTACTTATCATCATCTTCATCATTGTTTATCATTTTATTTATCACCATCACCATCGCCATCACCACCATCAACACCTTGCCAGCACTGGCCGCCAACCAGCGGTTAAAGCTTTGAGTTCCGGGATTGAGGTTAGCAATAGCATCGGGCCAGACATACTCAAAAGGCACGCTTGCAGAGCCGGAGACGTCAGAGACTGAGACCTGAGGATCGCAGGTTTGAGGCCAGCCTCGGCAGCTGAGCGAGGCCCTCCCCAGTCTAGTGAGACCCTGTTTCCAAATAAATATAAATAAACAAAATAGGGCTGGGGAGTGTAGCTTAGAGGTAGAATGCCCTTGGGTTCAATCCCCAGTACCACACACACACACAAAAAAAGAGCAACTTGTTTGAAAGTGACGGCTCGCACCCCAAAGCTGGGAAAAGTCTGCTCAAAGCCAGGAAGCCAACAAAATCAACCCATGTGCCATATCCGCGTCTAGCGCACGGTTTCTGAGTGTTAGGAAACGCAGCGTCCCTGCGTGAAACCAGGAAAGTTCTGTATTTTTTTTTTTTTTTACATCCTTTGTAAAACTAACAAAGTGAAAGTGATGGAATCAGAGTGCATCTGCAATGAGGCTCTGTGAGTGTGGCAGGACGATCTGGAGTCTCAGGAAGCGCGCAATGCCGGGGACGACTGGAGTCTCCCGAAGCAGCAGCACCAGGGAAGCCTCGCGGGGCCTTGGGAGGACCCCCCGCCCGCCCACCCGCCTCCCTCTCTTCTGCCCGGGCGTCCATTTACAAGGGTCTGCCATTCGTACGTTTGCTGGAAAGCAATGGCACTTTTTTTGTTTTTATGTGTTCTGAAAATTAGCCATAAAGTAAATAGAGCCTGTCGTGGTGGTACACACCTGTCGTTTTTAATTTTAAAAGTTTTTTTAAAGCCAGGCGTGGTGGCACACGCTTGTCATCCCAGTACTTGGGAAAATGAGACAGGAGGATCCAGGTTTGTGGCCAGCCTCAGCTACTTAGTGAGGCCCTCTGCAACTTACTGAGACCCTGTTTCAAAATAAAAAATAAAAAATAGGGCTGGGGGTATAGCTCAGAGGTAGAATGCCCCTGGGTTCCATCCCTAGTGCTACCAAAAAAAAAATTTTTTTTTAAATGCTGGGGCGTAGCTCAGAGGTAAAATGTCCCTGGGTTTAATCTCCAGTACCACATGAAAGAAAGAAAGAGAGAGAGAGAGAGAAAGCGAGAGAAAGGAAGGAGGGAGGGAGGCAGGAGATTGACAGTGTGTGTGTGTGTGTGTGTGTGTGTGTGTGTGTGTGTGTGTATGTTACTAAGGATTAAAAATAGGGACATCTACTTCTGAGCTACACCCCTAGCCCCCTTTTTTATATTTTATTTGGAAACAGGGTCTCCCTAAGTTGCTGAGGGTCTCGCTAAGTTGCTGAGGCTGGCCTTGAACCTGCGATCCTCCTGTCTCAGCCTCCCACGTACTGGAATGACTGGTGTGCACCACCACGCCAGGCTTGGATGTTTATTTTGAAGGATGCGGTATGGGGGTCACTTTGCCATTATGGAGACAATGTTCTCTGACCTGCAGCTCACCTGCAGCTGGTTTCGGGAAGTCTGGGTCGGGTCGTGGTAAAAATCAATAAATGTTTGTTTGCAGTATCGACCGGCAACCACTGAAAAAGCCCCGTCTCCTGCCATTGCCCTGGCTTTTAGGCGTTTTGATCAAAAGTGAAGGCATTACTAGTGCAGCATATGTTCTCTGCTATGCAAAGACCCCCTGGGCCCCACAGAGCTGTTCCATGCCGGTTCCCAGGCCAGCTGAGCACCCATTCCATGCCTAGAGGAAACCCCCTGGGCTCCACCTAGTCACACTTCCCAGCCCTGCCCCGGTGAAGACAGGCAAGAAGCTGCGCCCGCCGCAGGCACGCAGGGCTCCTCCTGACCTCACCGTGCTGAGCCCAGAGGACCGGGAACCTCAGCTCTGAGCACACACAGATGGAGCCACCGCGCAGAAGGGGTGAGCCGGGGGCAGGTTACCTGAGGATCGGCGAACAGCAGCCCCGTGACCCCGTGCTCCACCACGGCGGCGTTCCCGGGCACGTTCCTGGCCAGCACGGGCACTTGCAGATCCATTGCCTGAGGACGGACACACGCAGGGGGTTAGTTTTCTCCTCCCTTCCATCCTTCCTCCCTCCCTCCCTTCCCTCTTTCCTTCCTTTCTTCTTCCTACTGGGAATTGAACCCAGGGGCATTCCACCTCTGGGCTACACCTCCAGCCCTATTTTATTATATCTTATTTTTTGAAACAGTGTCTCACTAAGTTGCTGAGACCGGCCTCAAACCCGTGATCCTCCTATCTCAGCTTCCCAAGCCCCACCCGGCCAAAGAAACAGATTTTAAGAGGTTGGAATCGTGTAAAATCTGTTCTCTGGCCACATTTTGGGTCTGGGGTTACGTCTGCAGGAGGAGGGAAATGGAAATGTGGAACAGGTTTGAACTTGCGATGTCAGTACGTGTGCACGGTTCATGTGTATGCATGTGTGTGTGTATGTGTATGTGTGTGTGTGGGTGTATGTATGTGTATGGGTGTGTGGGGGTGTGTGTGTATGTATGTGTATGTATGTGTATGCATGTGTGTGTATGTATGTGTATGTGTGTGTATGTATGTGTATGTGTGTATGTATATGTATGTGTGTGTATGTATGTGTATGCGTGTGTGTGGGTGTGTGTATGTATGTGTATGTGTGTGTATGTGTATGCGTGTGTGTGGGTGTGTGTATGTATGTGTATGTGTGTGTATGTATGTGTATGCGTGTGTGTGGGTGTGTGTATGTATGTGTGTGCGTGTGTGTGTATGTATGTGTATGTGTGTGTATGTATGTGTATGTGTGTGTGTATGTATGTGTATGCGTGTGTGGGTGTGTGTGTGTATGTATGTGTATGCGTGTGTGTGGGTGTGTGTGTATGTATGTGTATGCGTGTGTGGGGGTGGGTGTGTATGTATGTGTATGTATGTGTATGCATGTGTGTGGGTGTGTGTGTATGTATGTGTATGTGTGTGTGGGGGTGTGTGTGTATGTATGTGTATGCGTGTGTGTGGGTGTGTGTGTATGTGCACCAAAGAGCCCTAGAAACAGTGATTGGCCAGTAGCAATTAGCACACCTCACACCCTCTTCTTGGTCTTTATTCTCTTCCTTTCCTAAATAAAAATAATTAAAAGACCAGGGCCCCTTGGTGAGACGCCCAGTTCCAGAGCTGGGTCAGGGAAACATCAGTGCTTGCAACTTCCTAAGTTCCACGTTCCTCTGATTTGCTTGCTCCGGGTCTCTTTCTCAGTCCTTCTTCCTGTCCCTTCCAAGGAAGTAAACTCCACAAGAATGGGGATTTCACGTGTTGGGTTCAGCGCTGCGTCTCCACAGCCTAAGCCAGTGTTAGGACATCTCAGACCTCCACACGTTTGTGTCGAACGAATACTTAGCCGGGGGTGGTGGTGCACGCCTGTCATCCCAGTACTTGGGAGGCTGAGACAGGAGGATCAAGCATTGGAAGCCAACCTCAGCAACTTAGCGAGATCCTCAGCAACTTAGCAAGACTGTTTCAAATTAAAATAAGATAGGGCTGGGGAACAAACAAACAAAGAAAAAAAAGATGAATGATCATCCTCACCTAGCTAAGGCTTATTGCTGATCTCTGCCACTTTGCTGGGCGTGGGGGAGGTGGAGGTGGTCCGGAGCATGCACCTGTCTTCAAGGAAAACTGCAGCTCACTAGTTTAGGCTCGCCCTGGATGGACCAGTGGCGAGGTGAACAGAGGCAGGAGAAACCTGAGCGGAAGCTGTGGGGTGATTGCCCATTTTCAGAAAACTTGTCCTGAAGCCACCTCCAGAAACCCACAAACTGTGTCTTTAACAACAGGAAAGCCGGAAGCATCAACCGGCTCCTGGCACACACTACCGACGGTGTGAAACCAGTCCTGGCGCGAGCCGGGACTGGCAGAGTCTGGCGCTAGACGGTGTTTGGAAACGGGTGCGTTCCTTCTCAGACTGCATTCTATCCCTGAGCAGGGAAAGGCTGCGGCAGCCGTGGAGGAAGCTAAGGGCTCAGAACAGCAAGCATCCCAGCAATCCGAGCCTGGTGTCGCGGCTCCATGCTGGAGGAAGGCGTGTACAATATTCTGTCTGAACCTGCTTGACTCCCTCTTCTCCCTAGAAGAACTCTTCCTCTTCCACCCCCTATCAGGCGGATGCACCCTTGTGGCAGCGCTTTTGTAAAACAACAACAACAACAAAACTTCTGTTGCTAGTGCGACATTTCCAGCAGGTTTGTGGAGAGACTGCCTTGAGGTGACATGGCAGAATGTCCCTGGGCTTCATTCCCAGAACCACGAGTAATTCATTAACTAGTTAACTTAAAAAAAAAAAAAAGTTAAACTATCACAGCATCGCTCGGGCCTGGGCTTAGGAGATTAGAGTTCAAAGGGCATCCTCTTGCTCTCAGCTTTGGGTCATGGCGGTCATTGTGCT
Organism: Graphiurus murinus; assembly: GCA_004027655.1. Lineage (NCBI taxonomy): Eukaryota > Metazoa > Chordata > Mammalia > Rodentia > Gliridae > Graphiurus > Graphiurus murinus. The sequence continues at coordinate 16,871 of PVLC010019500.1, forward strand.
GGGCGGCAAAAACCAAGCAAAATGAAAGAGACGGAGAGCAGGTGTGTGTGCGTGTGCGCGTGCATACGTGTGCGCTCTGTGTTCGGTGTGGGGAGGAGAGCTAATGAGGAACACTGAGAGAAGAAAATGATTCTTGCCAGGAGCAGTGGCATGCCCCAGACATCCCAGTACTTGAGAGGTTGAGACAGGAGGATTGCAGGCTTGAGGCCAGCCTCGGCAACTTAGTGAGATCCCGTTTCCAAATAAAAAGGGCTAGGGGTGTAGCTTTGAGATAGAATGCCTCTGGGTTCAATCTCCAGAACCACGAAGTAATAAAAATGATAACAACAACAACAATAATAATAATAATAATAATGAAGGAAAAAGAAGGAGGAGGAGGTGGAGAAGGAGGAGGAGGAAGAGGAAGAGGAAGAAGAAGAGGAGGAGGAGGAAGAAGAAGAAGAAGAAGAAGAAGAAGAAGAAGAAGAAGAAGAAGAAGAAGAAGAAAAGAAGAGCCAGGCGTCGTGGCACACGCTTGTAGTCCCAGCATTTGGGAGGCTGAGACCAGAGGATCCGGGTTTGCGGCCAGCCTCAGTTACCTAGTGAGGTACTCCGCAACTTATTGAGACCCTGTTTCAAAATAAAGAATAAAAAACAGGGGGTATAGCTTGGAGGTAGAATGCCCCTGAGTTCAATCCCCAGTACCGCAAAACAAGAAAAAGAATTAGAATTATCCTTTGTGTCTTCCTCCTCTCCTTCAGCGTGTGAGAATCAGCTAGGGTACCCTGAAGACACCATATTGTCTTCTGTAGGCCTGGCCAGCCTCCACTTCAGTTCTGATTTATTATAAACTGGACCGCAGCCATCCAGCATGGTGCAGAAGGCCCTCATGGACGCCTTAGACGGAAGTCTCCACCCATGTGGAGCTCCAGTGTACCCAGTCGGCAGTCCCTGGGTGTAGACCTGGGGGCCTCCTGTGCTTAGCTTTCTGCAGCTGAATTAAGGGAGTGTCTCACCTCCCCTTAGCACCTGGCTTCTTTTTCAGATGGACCAGACTGAACCCAAAATATCCCAGCCTTGGCTGGTTGCATGGCGATGTTCTTTGAATGTGATTCTATGTAGGACTTCACTCCCTAACAACCTCCAAGTTGAAACGACCCAATCAGCGAGTTTTAGGAATAGCCGCCCTCCTTCCATGCATCCTGCTGGTGCTCGATCCGGGGAGTTTGTCCGTACGAAGCATGTTTCAGCAATTTCACATGCTTCCAGGGGAAAACAGAACAAATTCTGAGAGGTTAGAAGGCCGCTTCCCGCAGAATCGACGGGCATTGACGCCCTGATTAGCCGTGTTGGCTATCTGAATCGATTCTGATGAAATGGCCCCCTTTCCCCGCGCCTCTGAAATCAGTTTCATTCAAAAGTCCTTCGCCCAAAGGTTATTTTGGACGTTTTAAAAGGAACCCAGCGTCAACATTTTAAGGCAGTCGGAATTGCTAACAGCTGCCTTGCCTTTGAAGTAGACGGGGTTTGACGGCAATTCATCCCCCTCGCGGTGAAATGCTGTGTGCGCTTGTTATAAAATCATTCCCTAAGCCGGGCATGGTGGCGCACGCTTGTAATCCCAGCATTCGGGAGGCTGAGACCAGAGGATCTGGGTTTGCGGCCAGCCTCAGCTACCTAGTGAGGCACTCTGCAACTTAGTGAGACTCGGTTTCAAAAATAAAGAATAAAAAATAGGGCTGGGGGTGTAGCTCGGAGGTAGAATGCCCCTGAGTTCAATCCCCGGTACCGCAAAAAAAAAAAAAAAAAATCATTCCCTGATGCCGCCTTGCCTCTTCTTAAGAAGTTGGGGGGAAAAAAAAAAAAGAAATGTGTATTTACATACAAAGGAGTGATTCACCCATTGCTTCGTTACTAGCATCGTAGGAACGTGCAGTTATTAAAGCTAACACGGAGAGGAAAATGTATGACCCCAAAGACAGTCGGAGAGAGCTCAGTGATGATTAGTACTAATTGTGAAGCATGGATTGGGGTATGGACACCTGGCCGAAAATAAATACTGCCAAGTCAGGCGATGAGCTTTCAAAGCATGCGAACACTGAATTCCAATTCCTGGGCCGTAGATGGGGGAGATTCTACTGCCTCCTGTGTGGGGCTTTTATTTTTGTGGGGCTTGTTTTGCTCTTTCATATGATGCCAGGTTAAAAGGAAATATTCAGCATACAATATTAATCATTTCTTAAATTTAGAGAGAGGATTTTTTTTTCTACTTGATCATGTTCTCCGGAACACTACGCTTTGTAAATTGCACCTTTTGCCAATAAATTAAGCCCATTCAAATGGTATCCAAAGGAACAAAGAGGTATTACGAGTACTTATGATGAAATAATGGCATTGGTCTAAGTAGATGTTGAAGCAAGAAATTCAGGGGCAGAGAAAGAACATGTAGCTGGCACAATCGTGTAATCCCAGTACCTTGGGAGGACTGAGACAGCAGGATCACAAGTTTGAGGACAGCCTCAGCAACTTAGTGAGACTCTCAGCAACCTAGTGAGACCCTGTTTGAAAGTAAAAATTTTTTTAAAAAGGGCTGGGGGAGCTGGGCGTGGTGGTGCATGATTGTAATCCCAGTATTCGGAGGCTGAGACCGGAGGATCTGGGTTTGCAGCCAGTCTCAGCTACCTAGTGAGGCACTCTGTAACTTAATGAGACCCGGTTTCAAAATAAAGAATAAAAAATAGGGCTGGGGGTATAGCTCAGAGGTAGAACGCCCCTGAGTTTAATCTCCAGTACCGCAAAAAAAAAAGAAAAAGAAAAAAAAGGGCTGGGGGTATAGCTTGAAGGTAGAATGCCCCTGGCTTCAAGCCTCAGTATGAGAGAGAGAGAGAGACAGACAGACAGAGAGACAGAGAGACAGAGAGAGAATGAGAATGAGCCTGATTCCAAGACCTCAGGAACCTGTGGCCAGGTCCCTCCCTTCTGAGGCAGTTGTACCACTTGCATATCAACACATGTGTGGGCTATATCCGCTGCACGCGGTATCTGCAGGGAGCCATCCAAGACACAGCGCAAGCCGAAACGCATACTTAAGAATCTGAGGACACTCGCTGCTGGCTTCTGGCTTAGACAGGAGTGCACAGAGCCTGTCTTTTGCCTGACGCACCCCCCAGGAGTCCCGGACACGGGGGGCACTCCAGAAAGCATCAGAGAAGGGACCCTGAGGTGCGAAACGCCTGCCAACCACCACCTAGAGGACCTACGTGAAATGGTTAAACTGCTCTGCAAGGTGCCCTGCCCCCCAAATTCTCAAGTGAGCAATGTTTTAGGTCGCCATGGCGCAAAAAGGATGCAAAGTTTAAGTCCTTTTCCAGAGGATGTGTGCTGTCCAAGGTGCTGATTACAAAGAAGAGGCGAGGTTTGAGTCCTTTTTCAGGGGGTGTGCACTGTCCAAGGTGCTGATTACAAAAAAGGCTGCAAAGTTTAAGTCCTTTTTCAAGGGGGTGTGTGCTGTCCAGAGTGCTGACCAAGCTCTCCGAAGCTGAGCTTTTTTTTTTTTTTTTTTTTTTTATTGTAGTAATTCGTGCAATATAACATACATCCTTGTTAAGTACGGGTTGTTAACAACATATTTGCACATAGTTCTCATTTGACCCTTTCCTGAGCTTTCTGACACACAGCAGCCTCAGCCCTGCAAGCAGACAGCTCTGGCAGTCGCCTGCAGAACGGTGCTGAGCAAGGCACATGTAGTCCAAGCAGATGGGGGCCACAGTACCCCCCCCCGAGTGCTAGACACAGAGGCAAGACCCGCCATGTCCACCTCATCACCCACACTCTCTCCCAGAGGGGCAGAGGGGCAGCTCCTCCTGTTTTCATGAGCTCTAGGATCCCAGGACATCCAAAAGAGCCAGAAAGGGACCAGGAGAAAGGAGGCAGCTTGCAGAAACACCCATATCCCGCTTCCCGTGCCCGTCGCTCCTGAGCATAGCTGCCTTCCGGTCAGAGGAACTTGGAGGGTTCAAGAGGCAGCGCCTCCCAGCTTTATCTGACTTTGTAGAAAGGAAGGAAGAACAGCGATGGGCTATGAAATGAAATTTTTGAGTCCCAGATAGAACTTCAAAAGGACTTTTGATCTCCGGGGGCAAGGCCGTTTTGCTCTTTGAGCTTTGAGAAGCACGGGACTTCATTGACTAAGATGTCACTGCCGTGGGGGAGAGAAGCCAAGAGAGGGGGAGCCATCCCACACACCCGCTCCCAGCCCCGGAGTTATGCAATTACCTCCAGAATTGCAGCCGACATGCCCTCCGAGATGGAGCTGTTCACCAGCGCAAAGCAGTTCTTCACCAGGGCGTGGAGATCTTCCTGGGGCATCTCTCCCATCAGCCGGACCCCGGCTGCCCTGAAACAGAGAACAGGGACTGTGTGGTCACATCCAGCAGAGCAGCTGCAAAAGAGGCACTGGTGACTCCTTTGGAGAAAGGCTATAGACTAAAAAGTAAGCACTTGCCAGGTGTGGTGGCGCACACCTGCCATCCCAGTCCGTGGGAGGCTGAGACAGGAGGATCGCAGGTTCAAGGACAGCCTCAGCAAGTAGTAAGACTATCAGCAACCTAGTGAGACCCTGTTTCGAGATAATAAAATAGGGCTGGGAGTGTAGCTCAGAGGAAGAATGGCCCCTGGGTTCGATTCCCACTACCTCAAGAGGGAACAAATAAGTGCTAGCTGGGCATGATGGTGCATACTCGTAATCCCAATACTTGGGAGGTTGAGACAGGGGGGGGTCACAGTTTGGAGGTCAGCCTCAGCAACTGAGGGAGACCCTCAGCAACTTAGCGAGACCCAGTTTCAAAACTAAAAATCAAAAAACTAAAATGGGCTGGGGGGTGTAGCTTGGAGGTAGAATGCCCCTGCATTCAATCCCCAGCACCAAAAAAGTAAAAGAATAAATAAATATTCAAATGGAGGCAATCACGAATAAAATAATGAACAGAGAGAATCAGAAACGCTAAAATAGAATAGCATGGATAAAGCCCACCTGCCCGCCACTCACTGTGGGTACACATGTGGTCTTCCTGGTCTTGCTTTGCTATTTTTTTTCTGTGTCCCTGCCTTCTTTTGCTAGTGCCCTTACCCCCAGCCCCCATACCCTCAATGCTGGGCCACAATCTTTCTGCTCAGCCTTTTCCCTAACAGAATACACTTTTACTCATAAGCTACAGCATCTGTGAGCAATATCAAACATCCCTGAAGCCGCCCAGGGCACAGGGCAAAGGGCACAGGGCACAGGGCACAGGGCAAGGTCAGTACTGCCCCAGCCCCTGGACTGCAGGAGATACAAGTCAGAGTCCTGGGCGCTGGGTGGAAATCCCTTTAGAGGGCTGAGCTAAATGAGAGGTGAACTTCTGACTTAGCTCTTTCCTGTCTCCCACTTAAACTGAAGTCCTGTGGCCACCTGGTCACCTAAAGGAGGGGAGCCATGGGTCATAGGATCATAGGTGTCCGGACAGAGGCCAAGGAAGACGCCCACAGGCACTAAAGGCTCAGCGCTGTCTGATTCTTCTTATGTGAGCAACTAAGCCTCAATTTGGTTTTGTTGTTGTTGTTGCTTTGTGTGTGTGTATGGTACTGGGGATTGAACCCACGGGCATTGTACCTCCGAGGGACACCCCCAGCCCTATTTTATTTTTTATTTTGAAACAGGGTCTCGCTAGGTTGAGAAGAGTCTCATTAACTTGCTGAGGCTGGCCTTGAACCTGCGATCCTCCTTTCTCAGCCTCCCGAGGACTGGGATTGCAGGCGCGTGCCACGGCACCCAGTTAAGCCTCCTTTTGCTCAACCCCATGTGGCGGGATCCTCCTTCCCCACAGACAAAAGCAGTTTACAGCTGACGCACTGACAATCGGCTCTCCAGAGATGCTGCAGTCATTTTCACCACAGCAGCAGAGCGCGAGACAGGGCAGTTTCTCTCCATTCTGCCAAACCCTGGATTTTTTTTTTATATCTTTGCAATTTGTTCCAATATGATCAGTGAAAATCATCATCTCAGAGTGGTTTCACCGGCTTTTCCCTGGATCTCGGGTAAAAGGGAGCATTATATTCTCTCAGCAATTTGGTTTCCTTGCCTGGACGATGAGGCAAAAACAGGACATCATAAACTAGGCATGGTGGTGTACACTTGTGATCCCAGTGCCTGGGAGGCTGAAACAGGAGGATCGCAGGTTCGAGGACAGCCTCAGCAACTAGTGAGACCCTCATCAACCTAGCAAGACCCCATTTCAAACTAAAAATAAACAAGACTGGGTTGTAGCTCGGAGGTAGAATGTCCCCAGTTCAATTCCCAGTATAATCACAAAAAACAAACAAAAACAATAAAATAGGGCTGGGGGTGTAGCTCAGAGGTAGAACCCCTCCCCGGGTTCAACCCCCAGTACCACCAACAAAATAAAAATAAAAGAAGCTGGGCATGGTGGCACATGCTTGTAATTCCAGTACTTCGGAGGCTGAGACAGGAGGATCGCAGGTTCTTGGCTAGCCTCACCTACACAAGGTCCTTCACAACCTAGTGAGACCCGCTTCCAAATAAATAACAAAATAGGGCTAGGGGTGTGGCTCAGAGGTAGAATGTCCCCTGGGTTCAATCTCCAGCACAACCACGAAATAAAAATAAAAATAAACAATAAAATAGGGCTGAGGGTGTAGCTCAGAGGTAGAACACCACCCTGGGTTCAACCCCCAACACCACCAACAAAATAGAAATAATAAAAGAAATAGGATCCCGTAGGATGGTTGGGGAACCTCATGAGTTGCTACTGGTAAAGTGCGTGGGCCTGGGGCTGTTGGAATGTGAACTGGTGGACTGGTGGGCTTCTCTGGCCACTTGGGATTCCTCTGCTGTAAGACGTTCATTCTCACCTTTCCACTCTAGCTTTTACTTCCCTTGTAAACACCGGATCGACCTGAAAAGAGACAAAAATAGACGTAAGCAAAAGCCAGAAACGAGAGTGTAAGGCTCCCAAGAATTACATACAGTGGGGACAGAGTCAGGCTCAGTCTTCCCAAAAGAAAAAAGGAAATTATACTCTGAGTCCAGGTAGCAAGTGATAAAAACAATAGCAGTAGGAACCAAAGAGGAATGAGGCTACAGATTCCCCATAAACGAAAAACGTGCTGAGCCGGCAGAGGGTGGGAAGCCCTGGAGACCATCTAGAGACAAGGGTTGCTCGGAGAGAGGGGTGATTCCACAACTTCTCCTATAGTGAAAGGTTTCCCTGCTCAACTGATGCAGACAGAATGTGTCACTAACACTTTTAAGTCGAATGAGCGGGCGTGTGGGCGCACACCCATCATTGCAGGATTTGGGAAGCTGCAACAGGAGGATTGTAGGTTCAAGGACAGCCTCAGCGACTTAGCAAGACTCTCAGCAACCTAGTGAGACCTTGTTTCAAAAATAAAATAGGGCTGAGGTTCTAGCAGAGAGGTAGAATGCCCCTGGGTTTAATCCCTAGTACAAAAAAAAAAAAAAAAAGTCTCAGGTAGAATGAGCAGCCTTAGTAAGCCTATGGCAAAGGACCTGATAGAATTAAAATGAGCCAGGTATGGTGGCACATGCCTATAATCCCAGTATGTAGGAGGCTGTGACAAGGAAGATTGCAGGTTTGAGGACAGCTTCAGCAACTTAGCAAAATTCCCAGCAACTTAGACTCTGTTTCAAAATAAAAAAAAATAAGTTGGGCGTGGTGGCGCACGCTTGTAATTCCAGTACTTGGGAGGCTAAGACAAAAGGATTGCAGGTTCGTAGCCAGCCTCAGCTACCTAGTGAGGCCCTCCACAATTTAGTGAGTTCCTGTTTGAAAATAAAGAATAAAAAATAGGGCTGGGGGTGTAGCTCGGAGGTAGACTGCCCCTGGGTTCAATCCCCAGTACTACAAAATAAATTAATTAATTAATCAATTAACTAACTGAAAAAAGTCTTAAATTTATGCAAGGATAACACAAAAGTTCTAGGCATTTCTTCACAGGTGCAGGCAGATGAGGGCACGAACACATTTTTACTAATGCGACCTCCTCCTCGCTGTGATTTCTGATGAGCACGCAGTGAGAGCTGATCCAATTTCTGTTCTCATTTACACTTGGCCGGTGGGTACCGGGAATTACAGATCTAGCCGGTTGAGAGAATGAGAATGCAGAAACCTGATTTCACCAGCTTCTCATGGGACAATGTTTCAAGTGTGTGTGTGTGTGTGTGTGTGTGTGTGTGTGTAACTGGGGGTTGAACCCAGGGGCATTCTTCCTCCGAGCTACACCCCCAGTCCTATTTTTTATTCTTTATTTTGAAACGGGGTCTCACTAAGTTGCAGAGGGTCTCACTAGGTAGCTGAGGCTGGCCGCAAACCTCCAATCCTCCCGTCTCAGCCTCCCAAGTACTGGGATTACAAGCGTGCACCTCCACACTCGGCTTAGCCCTAAACTGCTCTGACACAGGGATCCCTGAGGTTAATCCCAAGGGCTGGTACTGCTATATTTATTTACACCCCAAAGTCCCTACATGGCAGGGAATTTCCTGTTATGTCAGCCTGCATCAAGCATCGATGATGCATTAAAAAATGGAAATTATTTCTAGAACGATTATCTTTTCTTTTTTTAGTCCTGGGGATTGAACTCAAGGGGCTTTATACTCCAGCCCTTCTTATTATTATTATTTTTTTTAATTTTGAAACAAGGTCTTGGAAATTGCTGAGGTTGCCCTTGAACTGACGAGTCTCCTGTCTCAGCCTCCCAAGTACTGGGATTACAGGCGTGCGCCGCCAGGCTTTCCTGCCTCTCCGGTTTGGGCTCAAAGGGTTTCATGGAATCGTTTATTAAGAGCTCCTGTGACCCCTGGAATCCTTACCTACTCCCTCCCTCCTTGTTCTGCCTTTGCAACTATCTAACTCTCAAGCTCTCCAGCAATTCCATGGCTCCAATGCCTGTTGCTGACTCCTTTTGTCCAAATTATCCTAAGCAAGCTGCACGTGGGGATGTGCACCTGTAATCCCAGTCCCTGGGAGGCTGAGACAGGAGGGTCGCAGGTTCGAGGTCAGCCTCAGCAATGCAGCAAGACCCTCGGCAACCTAATGGGACCCTGCTTTGAAACCAATAATAAAGAGGGCTGAGGGTGTCGCTGGGAGATAAAACGCCCAGCACCACAAATTATCCTAATCAATTGCATTGCATCCTAACTCCAGCATCTCACAGGCCAATGAAAGCAATTTTTAGCTGGGAGAGTCCTCCTCCTAATTTCATTAGCGAGCCTGTGTTCTCCTGATGAACTCTTGAGGAAAGATGAGTTATCAAGGAGACAAATCAAATTTTCTAAGACCGCCCAGATGCCTAGCGATTTCATTGAGACTTGGCGGGGAGGGGTGAACCGCTCTTACAAACCGCCTTCGGTGGTTCCGGCCGGGCGTGCCTTCCACATGGGTTCATTTTCAAATCTCTTTGTGAAGCTGAGTGGAACAGCACTCGAGATGAAGGGAGAAGGAAGGGTGGATATTTTTATTTAACGAAAGCGCACGTTATGAAATTTTTAAAGAAGCAAATCATCGCAGGCAGGCAGGCAGGCAGGCAAAGATTCTCATTTCCTCCTTCCAAACTTGTTTATTTTTCTCGCAAAATATATTGTTTCCACTCCTGGGCTTTGGGGGGAAATAACCTTTGATATGAGAAGTTGCCGGTGGAAAATCATTAAGCCCGACATGCCCAACCAAATGTTCTCCCTGCATTCCTTATCAAAGGGCTCAGGAACGCGCCTCCCAGAGGCCCCCCCCGCAGCCGCCGCCGCCGCCGCCGCCGCCGCCGCCGCCGCCGTGGGCAGGAGCCGGATGCTTTGCTGAAAACGGTGGACTCGGAGATCAAAGGAGCTTTAATAGAAAACCAAAGCCCAACTCGCAGCTTCCGCATCCCGGGGCAAAGGCAGCGTCTGTCCCCATCCTCAGAGCAGACAGAAAATGTCAGCACCGACAGGGGCGGTTATTTATTTGTTAGTTAGTTTGTTTGTTTATGGTGGGAACTGGGGACTCCCGGTCTTTTAGTATTATTATTATTATTATTTGCTTTATTTTTTTTTCTTTTGAAACAAAGTCTCGCTAGATTGCTGAGAGTCTTTGCTAAGTTGTTGAGGCTGGCCTCGAACCTACAAACCTCCCTGTCTCCAGCCTCACCAAGCCCCGGGATGACAGGCAGGCACCACTACCCGCCTCCCGGCCGGCTGCGCTCTTTTATTTGACACTCACAAGATGCTCCCTGTCAGGCAGGCGCCGGCAGGGTCTCTGCTCTCTGAGTCCTCACAGCACACGGAGATGCTGCCATTGCTGTCTTTTTTTTTTAATTAAATTATTTGTTTGTTTGTTTGTTTTGGTACATGGGTTTGAACCCAGGGGCATTCTACCTCCAAGCTACACCCCCAGCCCCTTTTATTCATGTATATATTTATTTTTTATTTTGAAACAGGGTCTTACTAGGTTGCTGAGAGTCTGGCTATGTTGCTGAGGCTGGCCTCAAATCTGTGATCCTCCTCTCTCAGCCTCCCAAGGACTGGGATGACAGGCATGCGCCATCCTGCCCGGCTCGGCTCCTACTGTCTTGGTTTCCCCGTTTTGCAGATGGGGAGACTGACTGGTCTGCACCTGTGTAAACCAATTTCCACTCTGCACAATTTTACATAACTCTCTCTTTGCCTGACCCCGCTGTATCTGCACAGGAATTTAATTCACCTATCCTGTGAATTAAATCCACAGGACGAACCTTAAAGTTCGTCGCAGAGATGGGTCGTAACGACCTTTTGTAATAAATTAACGGCGAGATTAATGGCGACTGTCATGATCTTTCACCTGGGTCTGGTTTTCGTTTTTTAAAAAGGCAAACTGACTTCATTTGCTTAAAAAAAAGAGAGGACGGTGGTGGAAAAGGCCTGTCAACTAGTTTCAGAAAATGCATTTAAAAAAGTAAGAAGAAAAAAGTAAATTAAAAAAGGTAAGAAGAAAAAGGTAAGAGAAGAGTGTTCGTGGCACACGGACTTACTTCAGGGCCTACAATCACCATGTAAACACTGGGTTCTTCCTGGTGCCATTCTGGGGAAGAAAAAAAGGGTAGGACTCTTTAGATGGCTTTTGTCATTATTGCAAACACAATTCAATGTACTACAAATGACTCTACAACACAAATTATTTCATATCGTTATGTTGTCATTCACAATATTAGCCAAGAAAAATTACATTTACTTACCGTTTAGATAGTTGACATCTGAGTGTGTGTGTGTGTGTGTGTGTGTGTGTGTGTGTGTGTGTGTGACTGGAGATTGAACTCAGGGGCATTCTACCTCTGAGCTGCTACATCTCTAGCCCTATTTTATTTTTTAATTGGAAGCAGAGTCTCATTAGGTTGCTGAGAGCCTCAATAAACTGTGGAGGCCGTCCTTGAACCTGTGATACTCCTGTCTCAGCCTCCCAAGTACTGGGATGACAGGTGTGTACCGCCATACCTGGCTGACATTTAAGTAAAATGCCTTTCCTACAATGTAATTGGTTGTCCAGATTTCTAATTTATTAGATAACTAGGACTAATCTGCAACAAAAACCTCAATATGAACTTTTTTTTGGGGGGGGGGGGTACTGGGAGTTGAACCCAGGGGCATTTCTACTCCAAGCTACATCCCAGTCCTTTTTATTTTTGTTTTATTTTGAAACAGGATCTCACTAGGTTGTTGAGAGTCTTGCTATGCTGTTGAGGCTGTCCTTAAACCTTCGATCCTCCTGCCTCAGCCTCCCAAGTGCTGGGATTAAGGCATGTGCCACCACGCCTGGCTAGACTTTATCTATATATTTATTTATTGGTACTGGGGATTGAACCTGGGGTCCTTCTATCTCCGAGTTACACTCCTAACCATTTTTTTTTTAATTTTATTTTGAAATAGGGTCTCACTAAGTTACTGGGCTCAGACTGGAACCTGAGATCCTCCTCTCTCAGCTTCCCAAGTACTGGGATTACAGGCGTGTGTCGCCATGCTTGGCTTCAATACAGACTTTAGGATAAACCTAAGAGGCCAGATATAGTGGTGCATGCATGCAATCTCAATACTTAGGAGGCTGGAACAGAACAATCACAGGTTCAAGGACAACCTCATCGATACAGTGAGACTCTTGGCAACCGAGGAAGACCCTGTTTCCAAAAGACACCAAAACTGGGCTGGAGGTGTAGCTTGAGGGTAGAAATCCCCTGGGTTGAATCCCCAGTACCACAAAGAAGTAAGTGACTAAGTCCATAAACAAATAAAAGTATATAAAACAACTCAAGCAACAAAACAGAATTGCAAGCTTATCATGCAAATAGGCACATGAGAAATATTCTCAGATAAAAAATTTTGTTTTTCCTTTTTTTTTTTCCGTACTAAGGATGAAACCCAGGGGCATTCTACCTCCAAGATATACCCCCAGCCCTGTTTTTTTGTTCTTTATTTTGAAACAGGGTCTCACTAAGTTGCAGAGATGCTCACTAAGTAGCTGAGGCTGGCTGCGAACCTGCAATCCTCCTGTCTCAGCCTCCCAAGTACTGGGATTACAAGCATGTACCACCATGCCTGGCTTTTACCTCATTTTATTTTATTCTTTGGTACTGGGGATTGAACCCAGGGGCATTTACTTCCAAAATACATGCCCAGCCCTTTTTCATTTATTTATTTTATTTTGAAACAGGGAGTTGCTGCGGCTGACCTCAAACCTGCGATCCTCCTGTCTCAGCCTCCCCAAAGTACTGGCATTTTAAGCATGTGCCACCACTCTGGGCCAGGTTATATTTTTCTCTGTGATTTCCACGTGTGAGTCCCTCCGTCCCAGAGAACACAGGGAAGCAGAAAGCGCCATGGAAATTGCCGAGCAGCTATTAACCCCATCAGCGGTCCTTCTGGTTGTTGCCTAAGTGACAATCTAGAAGCATCTCTGCTCAGACAGAAAGGTGAAGAGGGCAGAAGTCCCCGCCCTGAAGAGCAGGCACAGGAGCAACCCACACCCCAAAGCCAGGCCAGCGAGGGTACGTACCCGAGAACGCGTCCACCAGGTAGAGGGGGTCCTTAACGTGCCTGAGCCCGCAGACCAGGAGGAACACGCGCGGCTCGCCAGCACTTTGGCTAATCTCTGCAACACAGAGAAAAGGCTGGATCCATATATGACAACGTCACCACACATCTCCAACCTCAGCCCCCCGTGTCCCCCTCCTGGCCTTTGCTGAAGGGGTGTGTGTGTGTGTGTGTGTGTGTGTGTGTGTGTGTGTGTGTGTATGTGAGTGATGCTAGGGATTGAACCTAGGGACGCATTCTACCTCCGAGCTATACCCCTGCCCCAGCTCTATTTTATTTCTTATTTGGAAACTGGATCTCGATAGGTTGCTAAGAGTCTCACTGCTTGCTGAGGCTGCCCTCCAACCTGCAATCCTCCTGTCTCAGCCTCCGGAGCACTGGGATGACAGGCGTGCACCACCACGCCCAGCTTTTGCTGAACTTCTTTGCTGCCCAGGGTGCACCTGGGCTGAGCTCTGCCTGGAGCCCCGAGTTCACCCCTGCAGCCCTGAGGAGGGGTGAGGCAAGGGGAGGTCTACCCAACCACACAGAAACAGGAGCTGCGGCCTGGGCAATGCCTGGCCCAGGTCTAGCTCGAAGGAATATTTTCTTGATGCAGCTGAAGAGATGGAGTGTAATGTTTGCTTGAATTTATAAATGCATACATTTGAACAAATTCATGCCCATGGGTATATATTAAAAAAAAAAAAAAAAAAAAAAAAAA
>PVLC010019501.1:0-30556 GCA_004027655.1 Graphiurus murinus
TGCTGCCTGCCCCGGCAGAGCAGGGCCGGCGGGGGTCCGCGCGGAGCGCGGATCGCTGCGCTATGGCGTCTTTTCTTGTCCCCGCTCTGCTTTCTTGATCTTCTTTATTTGTTTGTGGTTCAGATTTCGCTTTTTTCCTTCTGTTGAAAAGATCTTTTTATGGTAAATTTAGATCCAAATCAAGGCGTTTGTGAAAAGATGGTTCACTCAGTCGCCATCTTGGATCCTCTCCCTCATCTTAATTTTAGACACAAAGAAAAGACTCTCATTTGGGACAGGATCATAGACTTCAGGCACATTTGGCCTGAATCAGGTTTTTCCTGAGAGTTTGGATCAGCCTGGGGGTGGGCAGAAAACATGGATGAGATTTATTATGGGCAGGAGCTGGGAAGGGGGTGCAGTTGTCAAACATCTTGGTCTGTTCCCTCTATCTCATATGTCCCAAACTTGGCTTATGCAGGTCTCTCTGCCTGGATTTCTCCCTTTTCTTTCCCTACCTGGAGAAATTATTCTGCAAGATCCAGTTCATACAGCTTCTCTTCTAGGAACCTAATTTTCAACCCTAACAAGTAAATTATTACTAATGAATAATAGAATCATTGAGGGCTTTCATATCTGGGTCTTCCCTCCCACTAGTCTAAGAAATCCTTAAGAACAGTGACTGGTTCACCAACTTGACAAAGCTAAAGTCATTATCTCCTGCCTCAAATCTGCTCCTGATCTGTGTCCTCAAATCAGTAAATGACATGACCATCTGTCTCCCATGCCTGACCTCATTCCTAACCTTTACCACCACACGGCCAACATGCAAGCAATAGCAATTAATTCTTACTTCCATATCTTTCTCCAGCCCACCGCCCCCCCATCCCCACCCTCGTGGTCCCATCTACTCTCACCTGGGTGCCTGTAGCAGGCACTTTTTTTATTTCTCAGCTTCCAGTATAATCCCCTCCCCAAATGGGAAGAATCTTTCTGAAACACACCATTTTATTCCCCTGACTAAAACCCTTCTGTGGCTCCTCATTTCCTCAAGATTAAGTCCAACTCTTCACCAAGTTGTAAGGCTCCATGAGGTCTGTCTCCTGCTAATGGCCACAGCCTTGTCAGTGAACTGAGGCCCAGGTCTCTAAGGTCTAATTTCACTCAGCCATGCACTCAGGCCTTTAGATATGCATTGCCTCTGGCTGGAACTCTATACACTCACTCACCTCATTCTTCCAAAGACAATCCCTGCTTAGCCTTCTAGTGACCTACCTCAAAACCCACAAGGTCAAGTCAGGTGCTGGTTCCAGGTTCCTATAGACACCTGTGCTTTTCCCATCCTGGTCCAACCCTTCTGCCTGTGCCTTCCCACCACAGCGCCGTCCATTCTGAGCTGTCACTGTCTGGTAATGGGTCTGTCTCTCCCTTATGAATGAGTCCTCAGTGAGGCCAAGCCCAGGGATCTCTGGTCATCTTGTGTCACTCAGCACAGAGCTAACACTGTTCAGTGAATACTGGTTAAATGTGCTGAATAGGCTTAGGGAGCTGGAGGTAACGCTGTAGGAAAGAGAATTTTCTGAGAGGGTATTTACATTTATCCAGTGGGAAATAACCAATTTTGGGAACATTTTGGTTTTGGGGGTTTTTGTTGTTGTTGTTTTTGCTCTACTGAACTCAGGGGCATTCTACCTCAGAGCTATATCCCCCAGCCCTATTTTATTCTTTATTTTGAAATAGGGTCTCACTAAGTTGTGAAGGGCCTCACTAAGTAGCTGAGGCTGGTCTCGAACCTGGATCCTCCCATCTCAGCCTCCCAAGTACTGGGATTACAAGCGTGAGCCACCACGCCCAGCTTGGGAAGACTTTAGAACACACCTGTCCCATTGGAGGCTTTTCAGCTGACTATGACTCTTGAAAATGGAGGAAGGTAAATACTCTGAAAAAATATGAGCATTTTTTTTAAGATGAGAAGTGCAGCTGGGCCAAGATTATATTTCAAATCAAACACAGACTAGCACGGGCAGATATCAGATGTCCACGTGTATACAACATGGCCCTTGTGCCTGCATACATACTCAACAATACACAGAAAATGTACTCATGTAAATGGTCACCCATTTGTGTGTACATTCAGAAAAATATGAAAACACAGTCATGGACCAGTCTGAACACAAAATACACATGGTAAACATCCCCCAAATGGCATATCCAGAGGCTGTGTGTATGTAAGCTATATAAAGAGACAAAGGCAGGGACTGATGAGGCTTCAGGTACACTGCCATGAACACACACACACACACACACACACACACACACGGACGTGCACATATAAATATTAACTGGGTTCCCACTTTTGGGGTACAAATACACATCCCACAAAAACTCCAATCAATTTCCTTTATCCTTTTTATAAATGAATCTATCAACATGGACATGCCAAAACATACATGCACACACAAACCCTAAGAATGCACCCAGAATTACACACAGAGATAGACACAAATAAGAATAAAATAGCAGAAGCATCTTAGAGAAACCACTGAACAAAATGATACCAACATACAGACATCCAGAGGTGCCTGGGAAGCTTGAGGGGAAGGCTGATTTATGGGGAAGAAGAAAGAAAAAGGTAAGCAGCCAGCCAGAGACAAGGGAGGACAGAAAGATAGACAAAGTCCTATGCAGGCTCCAGGCCCAGCCAGAACAATCTTAGCATCGAATGCTAATTTTCCCTTCTTAGACACTGCTTAACAGAGAACCAGTCCTCCAAGAGGCCACCTAGGAGGTCCATTTCCTATTCACAGCTTCAGGGAGTAACTTTTGGCTGTGCTCAAGAAGGGATGGGGAAGGAAGGTCCCCCAATTCTCTTTTTCTTCCTGTTTTCCCAAAGAAAAACCTTTGGGAACTTTAGGCCATAAAATGCAAAATTTGAGATGGGGCTTAGAGAAACTCCAATCCATTTCCTTTATCCTACAGATTAATAATATCTAATAACAACAAGTGAATAAAGTAGCTCATATTTATTGAGCATTTTCTGCTTTGTACTCAACAAACATTAACTCTTACCCCCCTCACCAAAACGCCCTAAGAGGTAGATACTGTCCTTGACCCCGTAAGACTCAGTGAAGTCACCAGATCATATAACAAAGACAAGATCAAGATTTCAATTCATGCCTTAATCTTGCTCTTCATAATCCATCTATATAGGGATTTATCCATCCAAAAAGAACTTGCTGGGGCAAGGAGAGAACTTTCATGAGTTCACTCCTGGCTTGTCTACAGGCCTATCCTGAGACAATGCCCCTGGTACACGCCCCTGCATGTGACTTCAAAAACTGAAACCTCACTCCATGTTCCACGGAGATCAACAGGAGCAAACACACTTGACCTCTCTCTCCCTAAGTACTTCTCCCATTCTGATGCTCCCCCACCCCCACAGGTCATGGGGGCCTTTCTAAACACCCAATGCCCTTCCTGGTGTTAAATGTATTGAAAACAAGTTCTGTATATGTCTCCCTCCCTCCTATTAAAAAAAAAGAAGGGAGAGGAGGGGCCCAGGTCTGAAGCCAGCCCAGGTGCAGGCTAGTAATCAGGATTAGAGGTATTGATACCTGCTGAACCTGTGCTAATCCTTTTCTCCACCTCTTCCCCCTTCAAAAACAACAAACAACTTTATTTTCTCTGCTTTGTTTCCTTCTCACAAGTCTCAGAGTCCTGAAGCCTAAAATAGGTTGAGCAGACCACCAGACCTGGGAGTGCCAACCTCATCCACCTCCACTTGTCCAAATTCAGAGGCCCTGCAGAAAACTGAAACTTTAGAAGGTACAACCATCAAAGCCTGCCTGGTGCCCACCTAGTAACCCTCTCAGGGTGTGGCAGGGCTACTCTCAAGCTCAGATAGGACCAGTCTCAGCATTTCCCTAATACCATATCAGAACCTGCTGGCACCAACCTCAGATTCTGTATGATCTTACCCTTAAAATCACCTGAAGTCAATCAAAGGACCGTGTGTGCACTCTCAGAACCCTCTTGGCACCAAAGGAGACTCTGTTAATCTCTTGTCATCAAGTTAGGTGCCAACTTTCTTCCCACCTTAGTACATTCTTGGAGGCAATTTCAATGTCAACCTGATGCTCCTTCTTTTCAGGGCCAACCAGTTGCTGATATCCAATTCAGCAAGTATTAATCCCCATGCCCACTGCTGGTGTCAGTTTCAGCACCCACCTGTTCCTAAACTTGATCCTCACTTGGCTCCTGGGGTGGCTGGGCCATAAATGAAGGGAGAAAGAGAGCGAGTGCAAATTCCAGCTCCCTCCCTTACTGCCTCAGTGACCTCAGTGAGGTTAATGAGGAACCAGACTCATCTTTACAAAGATTCAAACATGATGCACACACAGACTTAATCATCCTGGAGCACAAGAATTTCAATGAGGGAAGGACAGTAGGACCCATCCCTTTTCTGCTCCCATCTTCAGCATCCCAGGGTCCTCCTCTGTTCCCCACACTGGGTTTACGCAAATCTTTCCTGCTATACTCCTCACTGCTTGCTAATAACAACCCCCTGACAAACCTGGAAGAGACTTTATATTTTTGGTACTAGGGATTGAACCTAGGAGCATTCTACCTCTGAGCTACACCCCCAATCCTTTTTATTAATTTTTGCTTTGAAACAGGGTCTCACTAGGTTGATGGAGAGCCTCGCTGCATTGCTGAGGCTGGCCTCAAACCTGTGAATCTCCTGCCCCAGCCTTCCAAGTACTGGGGTTACAGGTGTGCGCCACCACGCCCAGCATTGAAGGAGACTTTAAAAACCCACAAATACAATCTCCATTTCCCAAATGCTCCTGGTCCACTGGTAGGGAAGCCAAAGCTTGGAGGACACCTCAAAGCAGGATGCCTTTAACTGGCATTTTACAGGCTACAGTAAGGGGGACACAGCATGGGGGAATGCACCTGGGTACACTTGGTGGCCTCGGTTTCCCCACCCATCCCTCTGACTCATCTGCTCATTCAAGGCTGTGCAGAGCCCTTTGTCTTTCCTCTCCACATCCCTCTTCATTATTGCTTCTACCAGAGCTGGCTTCTGGCCTGTCTTAAACCTTCTGTGTCCCAATTTCCCTGCCTCTGTCTGTCTCCCTGTCCTTTCACCAGATGTGAAGAGAAGGAAGGTTAGGACAGACAAGAGCTTAAGACCTTTTTGTCTAAAGGTCTCTCACATATGTGCTCCACGTACACCTTGTGTTCTATCCTCAGTTCGCCCACAGACACAATGGGAGACATATTAATAATGAAAAATAGGGATAGAAATGATCAATAAGTCTAATGGGATTCACCTGAGGATTTGAGTAGGAATTCAGTGGGGCTGAATTGTTAGAACCCTGGGGGCGGTTGGAATTTTCCACCATATTGGGTGTTACGAAGACCTGGCCAGTTCCTCTGCCAACTGTGATTCTGAGTTACTCTTTTCCAGTTCTGTGCAAAGTACCTCTGGAATGTTACTCTTTCCCAGCCACACATGGGCTGTGGAAGCTTTAAGTTCTGGGACACTTTGAGGCTCCCATGAGCCTCCCATGAGGGCATCAAGAGATAGCATGGGGCCAGAGTCAAGTGGGTCTACACCTGAGTTCAGGTACTTAGTCCAGGATCCTTCTGGGCTTGTCATACACTTCTCTTCCAGGAACTCCACATACACAGGTCAGGGCCTTTCTTGCCCCAAGACACTGAAATCCACAATCCTGAAATCTCCCCTCCTGAGACCCTTAAACCAATGTCCCTCCTCACTAAAAGACCTCAAATCCACAGCCACACATCCTGTCTCTTCTCAATAAAATCCATACTGTAAGATTCTTCTGTCCTGAGACTCTAAAATCCATACCTCTGGGATCCCTTTTAACTCTGAGACCCTCATATTCAAAACTCAGGAGCTCTGCTATTCAAATATTCCAAAGTCTTTGGTTCTGGAGTTTACCTACTAACCCCACACCCCTGAAATACACAGCCCTAGAATATTTCTTCCTCAGGTGCCACAAATTCAGTCTGGAGCCCCACTCCCTGGTAATCTGCCCAGAAGTCTCCCTCCTCCTTGCTTGCTGGCTGTATTCCAAACTAGGTGGAGTGTATGGGGCGGGGAGGGGAGGGTTGAGAGGTGGAGTGAGACATTTATATAATCAGGAGTAAAGGTCACTCTTTTCTCCCAGGAGTATAAAGGCAAGCCATCCCAGCAACTAGCACCTACCTGCCTGTCACCCTCGCTGCCACCATGCTGGCTTCAGGGTTGCTCCTGGTGGCTTTTCTGGCCTGCCTGAGCATCATGGTATTGATGTCTGTCTGGCGGCAGAGGAAGCTCTGGGGGAAGCTGCCTCCAGGACCCACACCACTGCCCTTCATTGGGAACTACCTGCAGCTGGACACGAAGCAGATGTACAACTGCCTCATGAAGGTGCCACTGAGCAGTGAGCTGGGTGGCATGGGGTGGGCATGAGGGATGCCCAGTTTTGCTGGGGCTTTATGGCACAGAATAGACTAGGATAAGCCAGAGACTCATGATAGGGAAGTTTTGAGGGTTTGGCAGCCAAGTCCTTGGCAGAAAAGACCAGATCTTGGGCTGTTCTGCCTCTTGACTGTTGTATCCTAGCACCTGACATCAGGGTTCTGGGCCAGTTCAGAGAAGGACCCTCTAACCACTGCCTCCCGCTCCACAGATGAGCGAGCGCTATGGCCCTGTGTTCACCGTCCACCTGGGGCCTCGCCGGGTCGTGGTGCTGTGTGGACACGAGGCAGTGAAGGAGGCTCTGGTGGATCAGGCTGAGGAGTTCAGTGGGCGAGGCGAGCAGGCCACCTTCGACTGGATCTTCAAAGGCTACGGTGAGGGGACAGGGCATGGGGGAGGGTGGCCAGGCAGACACCCTAGCCTCCCCGCTGACTCACCTGCCCCTCTAGGCTGTGCAGAGCCCTTTGTCTTTTCTCCCCATGTCCCTCCTCATTGTTGCTCCTCCCAGCGCTGGTCTCTGGCCTTCTGTCTTCCATCTTCTCCCTGGCTCTCTCTTCCTGTCTCCCTGTTCTCTCTCACTACATGTCTCTTCTTCCCCTGGAAGAAGAGGATTGACCTCTTGAGATTCCTCTACTGGAATATCTGTAGCTTTATCTGATGGTTTTGTCTTTTTGACATTTTCAACTTCTGCACTTCCCCAGGATTCTTTCATCTCCTCCTTTTCTTCTTGCTCTGTCAAAATTTCACACAATGACTGCTTCAAAGTCCCCATGACTGCTTCAAAGTCCCCAGATTCTCACACTGGCATCAGACTGCCCACTTGACTCTTTTCCAGCCCCTGGTAACAATCTCTCCTCTCTCCAGACCCCTCTGTTTTTCTCTCTTTGCAGCTCAACTTAGAATCCTTCACAATTTTTATTTCCACTTTCAAGTCTCCGCAATCTCTGTGCCCCTCTTTCTTTCCTCTACCTTCCTCTTTTGAGACTTCTTTACTTCCACTGGAATGTCTGTCACCTCTATTTCTGTCATGCCTTTCTGACTCTCTTCTGATGATTTTCCTCTAATATAAAATGTGTTTGCATCTCTTTGGATGTAGAAGTCTCACCCTGTACCCATTATTCTCTTACTCCTTCCCACTCTGCACAACCCCTCATCTTCTCTCCCCGTCTCCTGTCTCTGACTACCGCCTGCCACTGCACTCACCTCTCCAGGAGTGGCGTTCAGCAACGGGGAGCGCGCCAAGCAACTCCGGCGCTTCTCCATCACCACTCTGCGGGACTTTGGTGTGGGCAAGCGTGGCATTGAGGAGCGCATCCAGGAGGAGGCCGGCTTCCTCATCCAAGCCTTCCGGGACACTCATGGTGAGCAGGGAAGAAGAAGGGAAACACTTGATGAGAAGTAACTGCACATTATGCATATGGTGTGTGTTAGAGACTAGGTTGGGAAACATTATCCGAGGTCCTAGCCTCTGGGGTAATGAGCTGGGAATTGGGGCCAACCTCAGATTCTCACACTGGCATCAGAAGACTGCCCACTTGACTCTTCCAATCCTGATCTCTCCCTGCCCTCCCCTTTCTCAGGAGCATTCATTGACCCCACCTACTATCTAAGCCGGACAGTCTCCAATGTCATTAGCTCCATTGTCTTTGGGGACCGCTTTGACTATGAAGACAAAGAATTCCTGTCACTGTTGCGTATGATGCTGGGAAGCTTCCAGTTCACAGCTACCTCCACCGGGCAGGTAAGCTCTTCCAGTCTGGCATTACCACACCTATCACAACTGCCCAGATTCCCACCCCCACCCCACAAGACAAAGGTATATAAAGCTGCCATCCTCCTCCAGACAAGGTGTCCTAAAAACCAGCCCCTAATCTTGGGCAACTGAACAGTTGTATCAGAAACCAGGACAGGTGCCTAATACCAAGTTTCCAAGGACACGTGGGTATCTCAACAGCTGCCCTCGAAACAGAGCTGACAGTCAAGAAAAATGCCCTCTACTCAGCTCTCTCACCTGTGCAGGTGTTCCCATTCCAATATGCTTTAATCTCTAGCAAATGCTCACTACCTAACCCTTCTAAATATCTGAATATCCAGTCAAGAGATGATCTCAGCCCCTCTGAATACCTAAAAACCCAGTGCTGCAAAACCTAGGCTCCCAAAAGCATTTGACCCTACAAAGTCATATGAAACCAGCCCGCTGGAATATTTAGACAAGTTCCTCCTATTCAGCCCATGCAAATACCTAAACACTTGGATAAATATCACAACCAAGACACCAAGCAAGTATCAGGGACAAAATGTTCCTAATCACCCAAATAAGTGTCCTCCAATACAACTCACTCACACATGAAATTAACCCCTCTAGTCCATTTGACAACCTAAACAAGTGAACAATTACCCCTTCTCTTTGTCATCTGAACACCAGGACTACTTTGATGCCTGAACACCTGTTGGTAGGTCCCAAACCAAATATTTTAAGTATGTAAACAGCAGAGGTCGACTGAATAGCAAAACACATAAATAAGTGACCCCCCCCATAACAACTAAATATCTTCTAACCCAACTTTACCTGAATATCGTTGCCAGGAGCCAGCCCTCGAGGCAGCGGGGTCGGGGATCCCTCGATAGGTGGGGAATGAGACAAGGTCGCAAGAATACGCTCACACAGCATGCAGTGTTGAAGCGCATCTGTTTATTTTTTTGTAGTAGCTGTTTTTTATACTATCTTTTACAATGAGGCATATAGAACAGGAGTTTTTACAGACTTGTTTTTCCTAAGGTCAAGTGGGTACATCTTTAACTTGAAAAGCCATTTCCCATGGTATTTGATGGGATTAAGAAAACAGTAAAGGTTACAGAATACAATACGTATATAAAAATTCTTTTAGTACAAAGCAGTGTTAAAGGTTAACGACGAAGAGTTTCTGTCCATTAGTTTAAATCTTCACTATTTGTTTAGCTCCTGTAAGCAGTGTTTTTTATCTTCTTCTCTGGCAGCTAGAGTTAGTTAATGTGTGGTGGAGAAGTTTCAGAAAGAGGTGGAAGTGGGCAAACTATCTGTCTTAAAGCTTTCTTTACTCATAGATAAAATAGTAGACTTAAGTTTCTTTGGTTCATTTATTTTGTTTCTAACCTGTGTGCTGATAGGGAACATAAGGCTGTTTAGTAACTAAGCTTGCAAAGCCCATTTCCTGATGTTTGTAAAAGGTTAATGAATATCTTATAGATTGTCTTGAGGTACTGCTTTTTCAGCTAATATTGAGGAATCATAATCCATCCAGCCATATTGTGTTTCTAAGAAATTTTCCTTTATAATTAATGTGAAAGCAAAACCCAAAGCACCCCAAATTTCCAGAATGTAACAATGCAAAACGGGATATGCCACACATTCCTTCTTTTGGAATCGTCTGCCTTGCAGGACTCCAGCAGACCGAGCCTTGCTCAAGATCCAACTATTAAGGTGCTGTGGCACAAACCAAATATTTTAAGTATGTAAACAGCAGAGGTCGACTGAATGACAAAACACATAAATAAGTGACCCCCCCCATAATAACTAAATGTCTTCTAACCCAACCTTACCTGAATATCTAAAACCTACATGTGTTTCCCCAATCCATCTAATCTAAATTCTTAGAAAATAGCCCTCACACTTAACCAACAGGAAAGCTTAGATATAGGTTGCCATTCATCACCACCTAAATGCTGAACACCTGGACACGTGCCTTAACCCCAGTGCCTTCCTTGCCATGAGAAAAGTCCTGTTCTCACTGGGTCCTGCTCACTGACAGCTGTCTTTTCTTTGGTTCTGCTCTCCAATTCCTAGCTCTATGAGATGTTCTACCCTGTGATGAAGCATCTGCCAGGACCACAGCAACAGGCCTTTAAGGAGCTGCAGGGGCTGGAGGACTTCATAGCCAAGAAGGTGGATCAGAACCAGCGCACACTGGATCCCAATTCCCCACGGAACTTCATCGACTCCTTTCTCATCCGCATGCAAGAGGTACACCCAGAAGCTAGAGTGGTGGGGAGAAGGGGAGCAAAGTCAGGCAGAGGGAAATCAGGCTAGAGGGTGGGGAGCAGTAGTTCATTCAAATTAATCTCTCTCATAATAATCCTCACAATCTAAATACTTGGAAAAGTGTTTAATCACAATTAAACATCACTAGCCGGGCGTGGTGGCACACGCTTGTAATCCCAGCATTTGGGAGGCTGAGACCGGAGGATTCGGGTTCGCGGCCAGCCTCAGCTACCTAGTGAGGCACTCTGCAACTTACTGAGACCCTGTTTCAAAATAAAGAATAAAAAATAGGGCTGGGGGTATAGCTCGGAGGTAGAATGCTCCTGAGTTCAATCCCCAGTACCACAAAAAAAAAAAAAAAATAGGGCTGGGGGTATAGCTCGGAGGTAGAATGCCCGAGTTCAATCCCCAGTACTGCAAAATAATAATAATAATAATAATAATAATAATAATAATAATAATAATAATTAAACATCACTGCTCCATCTTCCGAGGCATTATGCACGGACAGAATGTGTGAATGAAAACCATAATAGCAGCCACGTCTACAGCCCTTGCCATGTGCCAGGCATGATTTTAAGTACTTATTTAGCATCCACAATAGCTCTTGAATAAGGTTCTAGTATGACCCCAATTTTACAAATGAGAAAACTGCATCCCAGAGAGTAAGTGGCCCAAGGTCACACAGCAAGGAAGCAGTGGGCCTGGGTTCAAACCTGTGTCTCTCTGACCCTAAAGCTGGTGCTTTAGCCACATAATGCTTAACCTTTTCTACCCTGGCCATCAGATGCGCCTGTATGGACAGATGACCTGGCTTTGCTATGTGATATAGAAGCCACAACACTCTCTCACCTGTACAGAAAGGAGATGGAGTTTATGGGGTCTGAGTTCAAGGGGTCAAGGGAGAGGATTCCTGACAGGAAGTGTCAACAAATTTGGAAAAGGAATAGGATGATGCCACCTGAAATTATGTCTCTAACTCTCAGTGACTCACCATCTGGCCATCTCTGCCAACTTTTTCTGTTTCTCTCTATTGCTCTCATACTAAATACTCCATCATTGAAAACAGTGACAACTAAGTTGGTCATTAAAGGACAGATAATCATCAGGGCAAAGAGTGAAAGAAGAGCATTTTGGGCAGTTCACAACCCAAACAAAGGCCTGGAGACTAGAGAGATTCTGGCAGAACTAGGGTCCCTCTTCCTACCTTAGGTCTGGACCTAAGAGAGGTAGGTCCAATAAAAGCCCCAAAAGGCATGGGGAGTGGACTTGGCCTGAAGGCCTCTCTTCCTGCAGGAGAAGAATAACCCCAACACAGAGTTCTACATGAAGAACATAGTGCTGACCACGCTGAACATCTTCTTTGCGGGCACGGAGACCGTCAGCACCACCCTGCGCTATGGCTTCCTGCTGCTAATGAAGCACCCAGATGTGGAGGGTAAAGAGAAGTGGGGTTCACAGACTCTCCAGACCCCTCTGAGTCTACTGCAGTTTACCACACCTCTCCCAAGTCCCTGGACCCTCAGAAAGGCCCTGCTATGCAGAGACAGGGGGACATTCAGCTGATAGGTATCAACCCAGTCTCACTAACTGAAAATATTGAAAGTGTGTGAATTGACTGGTAAATCACTCCTCTGCTGAGACCACTGAGTGCCCACAGCCAGTTCCCCCTGGCCATTTCTTAAGACCCCTCCCTTGAGGCTCCTGTACAATTCCAGTATGGACAGGTTAACAGGACTCCACACCCACAATGGGTGTGGCCATTGTCTGCTTCAAATGGTCTAGGTTCATGTCATACACAGATGCTTGTCATTCATCCAGTTTTACATCTCTCCTCTGTGGCCCCTGGATACAAAACACATTCCTCTTCTCCTCCAGCCAAGGTTCATGAGGAAATCGACCGAGTGATTGGCAAGAACCGGCAGCCCAAGTTCGAGGACCGGGCCAAGATGCCCTATACGGAGGCAGTGATCCACGAGATCCAAAGATTTGGAGACATGATTCCCATGGGCCTTGCTCACAGGGTCATCAAGGACACCAAGTTTCGGGACTTCCTCCTGCCCAAGGTGCCGCCCTGCCCACCCTAGAGGAACATGCAACCCACTTCCAGAAAACCCAGCACCCCATCCCCATCAGAAGCTTTCCAGTCCCCATTGCACTCCCTCAACCAAAGACTTCCTCAGCTTCCATGTTCCTTGGGTCTTCCCACTGTATCCCATGACACCCTCCCCCCAGATTTGCGGCCCCAACCCTATGTCTCCCAATCTTCCTGACTTAATAGATGCAAAGCTCATTTCCATAGACCTCCTGCCTTCAGGATAGGAATCCCATGTCCCTGTCCCCTGTACATCCTGCCAGTGGAATGAGAATCACATGACATCCAAATGTCCTGTCTTGAGCACATGAACCTCCAGGTGCCACCCCCCAAAACTCCATCCTTGAGACAACTGAACTTCATGTCCCCTGACCCCTCCCTGCCCCAGGAGACTCAGATCCTGTGTCCCTTGAACTTCCTGCCTCAAAGAACAGAACCCCTACATGCTCCAAACTTCCTGGTTCAGGGACAGTCACTTCATATCCCCCAAAACTCCTCCCTCAGAACAGCCCAATCTCTGTGCCTCCTTTTCTTTTAGGTGGGACACCCCAACTCCTTTCCAACCCCTATGAACTTTCAGCTCACTAGTCTCCCAACCCGCCTTATCTATCCCCCTCCCTTCTCTCTGCCAGGGCACCGAGGTGTTCCCTATGCTGGGCTCTGTGCTGAGAGACCCCAAGTTCTTCTCCAACCCTCAAGATTTCAACCCCCAGCACTTCCTGGACGACAAGGGCCAGTTTAAGAAGAGTGATGCTTTTGTGCCATTTTCCATCGGTAAGGGACCACCACTTGCTGCCAGACAGCTCACTCCAACAGGGGCGGGTCCCTCTTCAGCTTCAGCTCCCTTCTCTAAAGTGCAACCCAGTATCTTTCTCCATCTGGGAAAGCTGCAACTCCCATAACTGTCATTACCCACATATATGCACTAAGAAAAGGGAAGGGAAAAATCAAACCTCATTCAGAGATGGGGAAATCAAGGCTCGGAGTGAGCCAGAGATCTTTCAAGGGGCACACAACCACTTCATCAGGCTCTTAGGAGATGGCAGCACAGCAGCCATAGCTGAGAATGCATCTGTGGGGAAGGGGCATCTAAACTTCCCATCGCTGCAGCCCCGCATGGGTCACCCGTCCTCGTGTACAAGGAACACTGAGGCTGGCAGAGGGTTAAGTTCTCTCAGGCCACAGTATTGCACCCCTTCTCCTTGAGAGAATGCAGCCGGGCATTCGGTGTTGGGGCTGCCTTGAGAGTTGGCTTCATCTCCATCCTCCCTTCCTCTCCTCTCCAGGGAAGCGGTACTGTTTTGGAGAAGGCCTGGCTAGAATGGAGCTCTTTCTCTTCCTCACCACCATCATGCAGAACTTCCGCTTCAAGTCTCCACAGTCACCCCAGGATATAGACGTGTCCCCTAAACACGTGGGCTTCGCCACAATCCCAAGGAACTACACCATGAGCTTCCAGCTCCGCTGAACCAGGGCGGGGCCAGGGGTAGGGCAGTTTGGGGGAGGGGCTAGTGGGAGGGGCAAAAGTTATGGGAAAAGGAAGGGGCTGGATGGGTAGGACAGGGCAGGGAGAAGAAACGGAACAGACCGCTCACCTTTCTAGAGAGAGAGAGCCTTCAGATCTGGGAGGAGGAAGGGGCTCCTCACTCTGCGCCGTGAACGGTGATTGTAATAATAACAGTTCTGGTTCACTGAGCAAGAATTCTGTGTCACCTCTGTGCTAAAAACATCACACAAAACTTCCCACTCAAAACTCATGGGAAGGGAACAGCTTTTATGTCTACTTCATAGGTGACGCAGCTGAGCCTTAAAAAGTTTCAGTCACTGTCTGAGGTCCCATAGAACATAAGTGCTCAGGAATTATTCCAACATACATCTGTGCCCACAGTCCTTGGGAGATTCTAAAATGCCATCACTTTCTCAAAGAGCAATACACTTACCCACTCTCTGGCCTAGTTCTGCACAACTTGACACCAGGGTATCACTATCTGTGCCCCTAGAATCAGGCTGCCTAATGAGCTGAGTGAGAGAGATGAAAACTTTCAGAGAAGACTGGGAGAACTTTTGGTCTGCACATGGTTATGAGTATGTGTGTGCCCATGTACAAAAATGCTTGCAAATGCAGGATTGTATATTCTGCCATGAGTTCCCTCAGGTGGGATTCTCTGATGGATCTGGGATCACCTGTAAGACCCAAATAAGAGTTGCAGAATCACCTGCTTGCTCTCAAGTGAGTTTATGTAGATACCTAGAAGTGGAATCATTGAGCAGTGTGCAATGCGAACATTTATATACATCACCCCAAGATCTCTATATTTTTAAAGTAACACACACACACACACACACACACCTTGCCTCACTTTACTTACTAGCATTGATGTCCACAAAAGGAAAACCTGCTCCCATGAAAGTTACAAGTTTTATAACAGGCTATAATTCTCAAGTTTCTCAATTTCCATTGTCTACGTTTTGCAACTTAGGTTCCATGAGTGGGCTGCTTCCCACTAACTGAAGTAGGGACAAGGATGAGCCCATGGAATCACACTGTATTATTACAGACATGCTAGTAAATAACCCAATGACAAAAACATCTTTCTACATGCATGTCTTAAGAGGTTCCTAAATTCCTTGACTCAGGGAAACTTAGAATTGTGCAGTAACAAAGCTGTCTCATCCTAATACTGCTGAGTCTAAAATTCAACATCTTAGAATCTTAAGATTCCTAGAACCTTAGACTGAGAATCTTTGATGATTGATGCTTGGGATACTGGTGCCTACAGTTTTTTTTATCAGAGGCTGCGCTGCACACACATTGGGAATAGCATTCCAAAAACCTCTGTGTGGGCAAACTCCAAGTTGAACATTCCTCCTGAGAAAGAATCAAGGAAGGAGGAGGGACTGGGGCTACCTGAGCTCTGCCAATGAGAAATACCTACAGAGGAAGGCAGAGTGGCTTTCAAGTCTTTGTCCTATAAGAAGGGAGAAGAGAAGGAAGAAAATATGTATCTAGTCCCATAATGCTCAAACTTAGACCTCTGAGAAGAAGGCAACATTTCATCAAGACATTACTAGGGGTGCTGAGGGAGTCACATTTTAACCACCAACACTGAGTTTACACTGTTCAGCACCAAGATGGCACACTCAGCTCTGGAGCTCTGGAAAGGCCAACTCCCTGGCTGTGCTGGGACTGAGACAAAAACAAGAGTCCTGGATTTTGGTCCAGGATTTGCTGCCAACTTCTTGGGTCTTCTTGAACCTTTCCCTGTCCTCACTCCTCATTTGCATTCTTCCTAACAGGAGTGATGTGAAGGCTGAAGCAGAGCCAGTGCTAGAGAGATGGAGAAGCTCCATGGCTGCAGGCACACGTGGATGGCATGGGCGATGCTCATGGCTGCTTATCTTCACCATCCAGTCTGCCGAGCCAGAAGTCCCAAGAGTAAAATGACACATACACCCATACACACACACACGCACACACACACACACACACACACACACACACACACACACACACCAGTTCCTGCTACAGTGGCAATAGCAAACTGCATGGGTTGGGTGTGTGCTATGTGCCAAGTACTGTCCTCAGCCCCTTGAACTAATTTTTCAGGACTGCAAAAGCAAAATAACACTAACTGGGTGGTTTATAATACAGACATATACACTCTGACAGTTCTGAAAGATGCAAGATGTTGGCAGGACCATGACATTTGAAACACAAAGGAGGATTCTGTGCCTTTTTGTAGCTTCTGGTAGCTTGCTGGAAATCTGGCATTCCTGAGTTTCTAGGTGCACGACTCCAGTCTCTGTCTTCCTCATCACATAGTGTGACAAAACTATGTCATTTGCAGGAAAGTGGATGGAGCTAGAAAATATTATGTAAGTGAGATTAGTCACCCTCAGAAAGTGATGGGTCCTATTTTTCTCATATATTGGGAGACAAAAAAGATGGGGCAATTTTAAGAAGTTTTCTTGGGAAAAACAGAATGGAAATTCAGCTGTTATATCATCACTGACTCAAACTCATGATGTTCCACCGTGGCTGCTCTCAAGACTCTTGCAAGTCAATAGATTCAAAACGCTAGTCTTTCCATGAAGTGGTGCTGAAAAAAAACTGAACATCCACATATGAGAAAATAAATCTAGACTCAGATCTTACAACTTTCAAAAAATTATCTCCAAACATCATAGAACTAAATATGAAATGAAAGCCGGCAGTGGTGGTGCACACTTGTAATCCCAGTACTTGGGAGGCTGAGACAGGAGGATCGCAGGTTCACAGCCAGCCTCAGTTACTTAGTTGGACCCTCCACAACTTAGCGAGACCCTGTTTCAAAATAAAGAATAAAAATAGGACTGAGGGTATAGCTCAGAGGTAGAATGTCCCCTGGGTTCAATCTCCAGCATAAATAAATAAATAAATAAATAAATAAATAAATAAATAAATAAATAAATAATAAATATTTGAGATATAAACATATTTCTGATAATAAAACATCAGAACAGCAAAAGTGCAAGCCAGGCGTGGTGGCTCACCCTTGTAATCCCAGCATTTGGGAGGCTGAGACCAGATGATCCGGGTTTGCGGCCAGCCTCAGCTACCTAGTGAGGCACTCTGCAACTTAGTGAGATCCTGTTTCAAAAATAAAGAATAAAAAATAGGGCTGAGGGTATAGCTCGGAGGTAGAATGCCCCTGAGTTCAATCCCCAGTACCACAAAAAAAAAATGCAGTGCATTAAGCAATAAGTTCAATTTCCTTAAAATTAAAAACTTCTGCTCTATGAAAGACACTTCCTAGAGAACGAAAATACAAGCTAACGGTTACCAGAAAGTGTTTGCAAAACATATTTCTGATACAGAAGTTGTATCTGAAATATATTAGAACTTCTAAAATTCAACAGTCAAAAATGAAATGACACAATTACATATAGATAAACATGGGCAAAAGACCTGAACAGACACCTCACCTGGAAGAATGTATGTATAGCAAATGAACTTATGAAAACACGCTCAAGGTATGTCATTAGGGAATTGCAAATTAAAACAGCAGTAAGATACCACTACACACCTAGGAGAGTGGCTAAAATCCACAACTCTGAAACATCAAATGCTGGTGAGGAGGTGAAGCACCAGAACTTTCTCCTTCATCGCTGGTAGGAGTGTAAAATGGTGCAGCCATTTTGGAAGAAAGATTGGCTGTTTCTTAAAACCTTTGTATATTCTAACCATATGGTTTTGCTATATGCCCTTTTTAAAATTTATCTTTAGCCGGGCGTGGTGGCACACGCTTGTAATCCCAGCATTTGGGAGGCTGAAACCGGAGGATCCGGGTTCGCGGCCAGCCTCAGCTACCTAGTGAGGCACTCCGCAACTTAGTGAGACCTGGTTTCAAAATAAAGAATAAAAAATAGGACTGGGGGTATAGCTCAGAGGTAGAATGCCCCTGAGTTCAATCCCCAGTACCGCAAAAAAAAATAAAAATAAAAAAAATAAAATTTATCTTTAGCTTAAACATAGAAATAAAAAATCACACATACTAATGGGGTACCATGTACTCTTTTGATACATGTATATAATCTATTTATTTCCGCAGACACATCATTTTTAATTAAATTTAATTTATACTTGTGTTGGTGCATTGCAACTATACATCATAGTGAGATTTAAAGTGATATATTCATACATGCACACATTACTTGAAGTATCTGGATCCCCTCCCCTCCCCGACTCCCACTTCATAACGTTTAGTGAGATTGGAGGTGATATCTTCATATATGGAAATAACATATTTTAAACAGATTCCTTCTTCAGTCCCCCTATTTCTCCTCCCCACCTCTTACCCCAAAGCCCCCTCCCCTATTCTACTTATCTCTCACTTTATTTATCTGAAATCCCCTTTGTTTCCTATTTTCTCTAGAAGTCTTCTGGTGGAGGTTTCTTTTTCTTGGAGGGGACTGGGGGAATCTCCTAAATATAGGATTATGTCACCAGCAGAGAAAATCTCTTTTTTTTTCTGTATTATTTAATTTCCTTCTCTTGCCTAGTTGCTCCAGCTAAAAATTCAAATACTATATTGAAGAGGAGTGGTGATAGCGGGCATCCTGTCTTGTTCCTGATTTTAGAGGAAATGCTTTCAGTTTTTTTCTCACTCAGTATGATGTTGGCTTTGGGTATGTATTATGTTACTTTTACGATATTGAGGTAAGTTGCTTCTGCCCTGTAATTTATTCAGTGTTGTTAACATGAACGGGTGCTGGATTTTGTCAAATGTTTTTTTCTAAACAAACACACAGGCACACAGGTCCTGGTGTGTGTCCCTTCAGACCCCACCCTGCTACCCAACCTTCCCTGTACATATTAGTGAGTTTGGTAGTGATAACTTCATATACGGACATATCATCTGAACTTTTTCCTTCATGAGTTCTTTTCTCCTCCCCACCTTCCTCCCCCCTGTCCTGATTCTACTGGTCTCTCTCCTCAATTACCTAAATTGTTTTTGTTTCTTATTTTCTCTCTATCTTCCACATATGAGAGAAAACATACCACCCTTCACTTTCTGAGACTGGCTAATCTCACTTAGCATAATATTCTCTAGTCCCGTACATTTTCTTGCAAATGACATGATTTTGCTCTTTTTTATGGCTGAGTAAAATTCCATTGTGTATAGGTACCACATTTTCATTGTCCGTTCATCTATTGATGGACACCTAGGTTGGTTCCATAATTTGGCTATTGTGAATTGCACTGCTATAAACATCGATATGCATGTATCACTGATCTATATAGTGGTTCAACTAATTTGCAGTCCCATCAATCATATATAAGAATTCCTGTTTCCCCACATCATCACCAATATTTATTATTGTTTGTATCCTTGATGACTGCCTTCTAACTGGAGTTAGATAGAATCTCAGCGTAGTTTTGATTTGCATTTCCCTGACTGCTAATGATGTTGAATGTTTATGTATATATATTGGCCATTTATATTTCTTCTTTTGAGAAGTGTATATTCAGTTCAATTACCCATTTTTATTGCATTATTTGGGTTTTTGTGTTCAGTTTTTAAAGCTCTTTATATATTCTAGATATTAGTCCTCTGTCAGAGTGAGATTAGCCAGTCTTAGAAAGCAAATGGTTGTATGTTTTCTCTTATATGTGGAAGCCAAAGACAAACGGGGTAACAAAAGGGACTTCAGGTAAAGGAGGAGAGACTCCAGTGGAGCAGTGGAAGAGTTTTGGGGTGGGAGGAGTCTTGATGAAGGAAACAGTTAAAATAATGTTAGCGCATATAAGAAAATATCAATAGCAATCTGAATAATATGTATGGGGAAGGGGAGGAGTTGGGGTGGGATCCTGAAGGAAACATACCAAGTGCTATGTCCATGTTTGTTCCTATCACTCTGAACCTCATTATAATGCATCAATAAAAGTATATTTTTAAAAAGTCATTTATCTTTGGTGGTTATATATGGACTCTTAGCTTGCTCCTTGGGAGCAGGGAGGTGGTCACCCTCCCCTTGTTGACCCAAACCTGTTTTTTTTCACCCCTCCCACATTGGAAGGGGCCCTGCATTGCTTCAGATGCTGGAAAAAGGGAAAGAAAACTAGTGGTAGAGAATGAAGCATAATATGGGATGGCTAAACCTGTGGGAAATCAGTGTACATGGGCTGGTGGAAAAGATGAACAGTAACTAGAAAGCTAAAAATCTCATTTGAAGCTGGTTTTCTCTTTTGAAGTTGTATTTTATGT
Organism: Graphiurus murinus; assembly: GCA_004027655.1. Lineage (NCBI taxonomy): Eukaryota > Metazoa > Chordata > Mammalia > Rodentia > Gliridae > Graphiurus > Graphiurus murinus. The sequence goes on from PVLC010019501.1 coordinate 20,334, forward strand.
ACATGTCTCACCCAATACACAATTAACTTGCTACATGAAGTAGTCTTGAGTTCTGCATTGACTTTATTTGGGTTAGGGGGTTGAAGATAAAAATAAGCAGAAAAGGATCATGGACTACATTTTGGTCAATATCAGGACAAAGCCAAAGGGACAGCATAAAGATATAGAATCTACTATAAGAGTTTGGTGCAGACAGAAACTAAGGCAGAGGTAATCGAGTGAACTTAAATCTACAGGTTTATGCCAAAATCTTGGACAAGGTATTGCTTTTCTACTGGCTGTAGAAGACATATGGATGCATATTTCCAAAAGAAATTGTCTGACCTCTCATCGTAGTAATCAAAGTGCCCTCTTTCAAGGTTTGTGAGAATTTGGGAAGAAGTGAAGGGCGGGGGGAGTGTTCCTGGACTCGCCAGTAAGAAATAATTTCTCCTACTGTTCTTGTCTTGTCAAGTAGGGGGCGCTCAGCGGGCCTCGAGGCAGAGCTTGTAAGTCGGGGGGATGTTGCCAAAGCCTGAGATCCTGGGAGTGACATCAAGGTCGGCAGGTGGGACCAGCGACCGTAAGGAGAAGTTCTGAAGGATGGAGGTGAAGTAGAGGAAGAGTTCCATGCGGGCCAGGGACTCCCCCAAGCAGATGCGCTTTCCTGTGAGCACAGAAGAGGATGGAAGGGTCATGAGGATTGTAGATGCAACCACCTCATTGAGCCTCAGCGGCCTCATCAGCATCTCAAGGGTTATGACTATATCCACTGCATAGAGTCGAAGCAGAGGAAACTTCTACTGTTGGTGCTCAGCGAGGGGCCGGCACTTAGAGGAGTTCATGGCTGGCAGCTACTTCCTGATGGCTCAGATTCCATGATTCTAAGATGGAATGGTTCTAAAGGACCCATAAGTTTGAAACCTCTATTCTATTTATTTTAATTGTTTGAAGGTTTCCCAAAAGCCCAGTTCTCACACCATGATTCTCACTTAAAATCCCATTACACTAAGAATATGGGTTACCAAATGACTTTCCATGGGACAAATCTGACTCGATGTTTCTGTGTGTAGGTAAAAAAAACTATGAATTCTTTCATGTTTAAAAATGTTGAAAAGATCAAAAAGAATATTATGTGAAAATACATGAAATTCAAATTTCAGTGTCCGTAAAGTGTTTTGGGCTCACACACATGCTCATTCGTTTAAGTGTTGTTGATGGCCCTTTCCATAATACAGTGTTAAAAGTGGGTTGTTGAAGCCAGGCGTGGTGGTGCAGGCTTGTAATCCCAGCATTTGGGAGGCTGAGACCGGAGGATCTGGGTTCGCAGCCAGCCTCAGCTACCTAGTGAGGCATTCCACAACTTAGTGAGACCCGGCTTCAAAATAAAGAATAAAAAATAAGGCTGGGGGTATAGCTCGAAGGTAGAACACCCCTGAGTTCAATCCCCAGTACTGCAAGGAAAAAAAAAGTGGGTTGTTGAGACAAGGATTATATGGCTGGAAAAAACTAAAATATTTTTATTTAGTTCTTAACAGAAAAAAAGTTGATAACCCTTCAATTAGTGCTATTCTGTTCCGAACATACTTGTCTGATCATTAGAGTCAATGCCTAATATTCTCTGGTTCTGGGATTCTAGGATTTGGTGATTCTATAACAGAGCCCTGGATTTCCCATTCTGACATGGACTTCAAGAGATGGTTCTAGCACTTACCTGTGGGGAACCTGGAGTATAGAAACCTACCAGAAGAAAAGGGCACAAAAGCTTCATTCTTCTTGAAGCGTCCATGTTCATCCAGGAAGTGTTGGGGATAGAAGGTATCTGGGTAGCGGAAGTATTTGGGGTCTTTGAGAACTGAGCCAAGCAGGGGAAACACATCTGTACCCTGGTGTGAAGAAGGGGACAGTTAGGAGAAATCAGTATTGGACCAGGAGAATAGCCTGCAGTCATGTCTCCCTGGACCCACCAGGTCTCATCTGCTCTTGGAAGCTAAGCAAGGTCAGGTTTAGTTGGTTCTTGGATGGGAAGAACAGGAGAAGAGAAGGACCCAGTGGAGGATGAGCAGGCAACAGAGAGGGTGCAACCACACCTTGGGCAAGACGTATCCTCGGAAATGAGTGTCCCGGATGACATTGTGGGGGACACCCATGGGCACAATGTCTGTCAGTCGCTGGATCTCATGGATGACGGCATCTGTGTAGGGCATCTTGACCCGGTCATCCACACATGGGGGCCGGTGTGGTCCAATCACCTGGTTAATCTCCTCATGGATCTTAGCTGGAAGAGATCAGAAAACAGCAGAAAAGGACAGGAGATAATAAATGTGTGTTGCTTTAAACTACTAAGTTTCAACAGCCATAGGAAGTAAATACAGGTACCCAGTTAAAGGTTGAAGATTAAATTAGTGGATTCCCAAGCCAGAAATGTCACGAGTTCCTCTCCTGAGGCTCTAAAGGGTGAAGAATCTAAGGCTGTGGGATTCCAGATTGTCAAGATTTGGCTTCTTTTCTTGTTAGTGAGATACCAGAGAGGGAGATCAGGTTGGGCACTCACCTTCTACCTCAGGATGCTTCATTAACAGAAGTAAACCATAGCGTAGTGTGGAGCTCACGGTTTCTGTACCCGCAAAGAAGAGGTTCAGAGTGGTGAGGACCAAGTTCTTGAGGGTGAATTCTGTGTGAGGATTATTTTTATCCTGAAAGTGAGTGGGACAGGAAGCAGAATCACCCCCTTATGTCTTTATTTTATTATTTTCTCCTTGTATATAGGGGAGGCACTTGTGAAAATGAAAGAGATGGATAAAACAAGACTGGAAGAGGAAAAAACCCAGAGCAAAGGTCTTGGGACAGGAGAGTGCCTGGCATGTTAGAGGAGACCCATAGGGTTGGAGTAGAATGAACAAACAGGAGAATGGGAGGCAGTAAAACTAGAACCTTACAAAGTTTAAACGTTTGGAACATTAAAGTATATAAATTTAAACTACCAAGTACTGAGGTTCTGTAATATAAAGGTATAAATTTCTAAAATTCTATTAAATGAGCCAGGCGTGGTGGCACATACTTATCATCCCAGTACTTGGGAAGCTGACACAAGAGAATTGCAGATTTGCAGCCGGCCTCAGCAATTTAGTGAGGCCCTCTGCAACTTAGTGCAACCCTGTTTCAAAATAAACGAATAAAATAAGGCTGGGGGTGTAGCTCAGAAGTAGAATGCCCCTAGGTTCCATCCTGAGTAACACACACACATACAAAAAAAAATTCTAATAAATGATACAGAAATTTTAAGTTTCTAAATTTCTACATTTGTAAGATTTTAACTTATAAATTAAAGTTTAATTTTAAGTTTAAATACTAAGCTTCTAGGTGTAGTAAATTCTAAGACTCTAACACTCTTTTTACTTTTCTACAACTCTAAGTATCTGGCAAAGAATGCCATAAATCAAATGGGCCTAATGGACAGCTACAGAATATTTCATCTAACAAAAGCTAAATTCACATTCTTCTCAGCTGCTCATGGACTTTTCTCAAAAATTGACCGTTTTTAAGCTATAAAGCAAGCATCAGCAAATTCAAAAATATAATTTTTTGCATCTTTTCTGGTTATAATGGACTGAAATTAGAAATCAAGAACAAGAAGAACCAGAGGAATTACATAAATACATGGAGATTGAACAATACATCATTGAATGAGGAATGGATCATAGAAGAAATAAGGAGAAATTTTAAAAATTTCTAGAATCAAATGAAAATAATAATATAACTTACCAAAATCTCTGAGACACTATGAAGGCAATTTTAAAAGGAAACTTTATAGCACTGAGCATCCACATTAAAAAAAAGAAAGATGCCAAATAGACAATCTAGTGATACATCTCAAGGCCCTAGAAAATAGGAACAAACTAACCCTAAAGACAATGGAAAAAGGAAATATTTAAAATCAGAGCTGAAATTAATGTAGATAATAAAAGAATAAAATACAAAGGATAAATAAAACAAGAAATTGGTTTTTACAAGATAAGCCCCTAGCCATCCTAACCAAAAGAAAATGCTCAAACTGATGAAATTAGAGACAAGAGATATCACAAAGGAGATATCACAGACAGCACAGACATCCAGAGGCTCATTATAAACTATTCTAAGTGTATATTACAATAAATTAGAAAACCTAGAAGAAATTGACAAATTTCTAGACACATATAACCTGCCTAAATTGAACCAAAAGGATATAGAAAACCTAAACAGACCAATAAAAAGCAGAAATTGAAGCAGTAATAAAAATCCTTCCAACAAAGCAAAGCTCAGGACCAGACAGATTCCCACATGAATTCTATTGCTCCTCAAATTATTCCATGAAATAGAAAGGGATAGCTGGGCATGGTGGTACATGTCTTTAATCTCAGTACTTGGGAAGCTGAGACAGGAGGATTGCAGGTTCACAGCCAGCTTCAGCAACTTAATGAGGCCCTCTGCAACTTAGTGACAACCTGTTTCAAAATAAAAAATAAGGCTGGGATGTAGCTCAGAGGTTGAAAATCCCTGGGTTTAATACTCAGTATGGGGGAAAAAAGAAAGAAAGAGAAATAATAGGGATGAAGGAATACTCCCAAACTAATTCTGTGAAGCAAAAATCACTTTGATACCAAAGCCAAATAAATATACTTTGAGAAAAGAAAATTACAGACCAACCAAGGACTAGGATATAGCTTGGAGGTAGAACACCTCTGGGCTCATTCCCCAGTCCCCCTCCCCCAAAGTTTATTTTAAACATACAAGAGTTGATACTTTATGGTTTCTATATCTCATATGTAGATAAAAATAAACTGTATAAGGCAATAGTTGCTCTTTTCCCTCAAAATTTGAAGTGGGTTTCAGGTTGCAGGTTTCTAGGGATTGAGAAAAAGAAATAGGACTGGGAGAAGGGGAGCAAGTACCTGATGCATCTTGATGAGGAAGCAGTCAATGAAGTCCCGAGGGTTTTGGGGGTCAAGGGATGCTTCATTGATCTTCACTCTGGAAGCAATAAAGTCTTTAAGCTCCTCTACCAAGTAGTAGATGCAATTATGTCTTCCCGGAAAATATTGCATGATTCCTGAGTACATATCATATAGCTGTGGGAAATAGGAAAAAGAAATCCATCACTGATGGGCACTGGGGACCAGATGGATTAAATCTGGAGTCAGGGCTGGATCAGAGACGTGGGCATGGCCCTTCACTTTTTGGAGATTCAGACATACTAATCGTTGCCTCCCAGGGTTGTGGGGATGATTAAGTGAGTTATAGGCAAGTGCTCGGTTAACTGAGTGGGGCATGGGCAGAGAAGTGGTGAGTGGGCACCTGTGCCCAGGGGGTGCTCATCTCAATGAAACTCTCATTGATCATCCGCAGTAGGTTCAGGAACTGCTTGTCCTCATAGTCAAAACGGCTTCCAAAGACAACCGAACTGATGACATTGGAGACAGTGCGGCTCAGGAAGAAGGTAGGATCGATGGGGGCACCTGGGCGATAGAAATTGCCTATGTTGGAGATAGTAATTCATGATTTGGGGTGTGAAATCATTGAATAGTAGGTTTGAGTCCTGAATCTACTGCTTTAAAAATGTATGAATTACTTTATTTTTGCGTTTGAGTCTAGATTTCTCAATCTGCAAACTGATTGAAAAACCACCATTCTCAGTACAGTGCTTGACATGTACCAAGCACTCAAAAAATGCTAGTGAAGTCCACTGTTGGTTTTGTTGTTGTTGTTATTCAAATATGTTTGTGGTGGAAAGTCACAGATATGGGGGGGGATAGTAACACATTTACCAGGATACATTTATAAAAGAAGAAGCGGCTACTGGTGTAGATCAGTGATAGAGTCCTTGCCTAGCATGTGTGAGGCTCTGGGTTCAATTCTCAGCAATCCAAAACAAGACAAAACAAAAAGAAAAAGAAGTAGAATGTCTGAAATCTATCTATATCTAACAATGATTCCATCTTGGCTATTTAAAAAATTCTTCCCTAGGCCTCAGCTGTACAATCTGTAAAATGGTGGTCAGGTAAGTAGATTTAGAACAACTTCTCTAGAGCAATGTGCATATTCACAAATATACACTTTTATAAATAGCTTCTGTGAGTATGTGGCCATTATTTAGACCTTATAAATCATCCATGGAATCCAGATGAGGAAACTCTGCTTAAGAGAAAAGTATCCCTAGTCTATCTTTTAACTATTTATTTTCTATTTCTTAGTCTTTTCTTTTTAGATTCCATTGGTTCTAGACCTCAATTTTTTAAGTGGGAGCTGGACTAATTTAAAGTATACCAAAAATGGGTAAGGATTTCCAGCTCTGCAAGAAGAAAAAGTTCTAAATATTTATTTCCAACAATATACCCAACACTGCTGAATTGGACATTTAAAAATGACAAGGATAGTAAATTGTGTTGTTTACTAAAATAAAAAAGTATGAAAGTGATAAAATTTGAGGCTTTCTTCAGGAAAAGTTACAAACTCATGTATCATCAAAATCTACATATAAAAAATCTACATATAATATCATGGGCACAACAACTCTGAGATCCATTGATTAAAGTTTCCAGACAAATTATCTCTAAGAATGTTCCATGTTCATTTTTCACATGTAACCTGGCTGGAAATCTCAGTGAATCCTTAACATTTTCCATTCACGCCCCTATAACCACCTAGTAAACTAGGGGCTATCCCCTATGTGTCCCCCATACCCTTTGTCTTCCGGAATTCCTCCAGCAGGTAGCCAGCCTCCTCCTGGATCCGCTCCTCAATGCTCCGTTTTCCCATCCCGAAGTCCCGAAGGATGTTCAGGGAAAAGCGTCGGAGAATCTTCCATCGTTCTCCATTGGCCAGAGCTAAACCTGCCAGGATCTCAGTGTCAGGCTCCTGCTTCTCCCACAAGGATGGGGACAGATTATAAAAGTTTTTAACCTTGCTCTTGAGGAAGCCCTTCCCACCCTTCCAGGCTCAATAGGAACACTATTATTCCCTCCTTTGCAGGACACTCAAAAGCAATCCAGACTGAGGTGGAATTAAAGGCAGTCAGGCTGGGAATAACCAGGGAAGTTCAAGGAAAATTTATTATAGGATAGAGATTTGAAACTAGATTAAATAACTCAATGAATGTCTAGGGAGGAGGAGGAGGTATGGCTAGAAAGTCAAATAGAAAAAGGAAATCAATTCTATTTTCTATATACCACTTGTATTCTCTAACCCCCCCACACACACAGAAGTTCACATTTGTACACAACACACCTACACAACAGGTGTTATCAAGTTCTAAGATTCATTTTGAATTTGCCAAATGTGTGTATCGGTCAATTGTTTGGAAATTCAATGGAATTATTTTGGTAGAGTAATGAATGGGAGGAAGAGTTTATGACTAGAATAAGTGCTGGATGGATGAGAGAAAGAATTAATGGATGGTGGAAAGTTAATGTACAGATGGTTTGAGATGGACAGATAGTGGTTGGAAGGCTGGATGAGTAAATGGAAAGATGAATAGGTATACAGCTGATGGAGGTGTTAAATGGATGGATGGAATAATTGATACATGGATGGATAGAAAATTAACTGATAGATGTTGACATAATAGGATGGAAAGATATTTGTACACAAAAATAATTACTGTGTTGTTGGATTTATGAAGCAATGGATGGAAGAAAAGATAGATAATGATAGATTAGATGGTAGATAAATAGATAATAAATAGATGATGAAGATAGATAGATGAGATAGATAGATAGATATTAATAGAACAATGGTAATAATCAAGGGAGCCTTCTTGGAACTGAAGGTTGCTGTGCACTTAGTGGAGGATGTGTAGATAATAGTAGAAGAGAATCCTCCTAAATGAGGAGGCCAAGACCTATGTGTTAGGTATGTGCATGAGTAGGAAGATGAGAAATAAGGTTGGCTATGAAGACTTCAGTGAGTACACAAAGAGTATCATACACCAATTTGTTAAAAATAAGAATAGAAATAACATAGCAAGCACGTTAGAGCCAGATGCCTTGTGTTCAGAGGAAAGTGTTTCTACCACTTACTGAATGAAATTACCTAATCTTTCTTACCACCATCTTTCCCTTTTGCAACATTCATAGAATATTAACAGCTTTCTCAAAGGAGTCCATACAATAATTCTTGTAGCGTACTTATTAAAGAACATGGAACATACTGAGTACATTACAATAATTTCAGGTTTTGCTCTTATTGTTTTTACCTACCATGCCCTTGGAAGTTTCGCTCTATTGAAGCCATCTCTCCACGGCCACTGAAATTATCTGCTTGATCTACCAGAGCCTCCTTCACCAGCTCATGTCCACATAAAACAACTACTGGTCGGGGGCCCAGGTACACTGTGAATAAGGGACCATATTTCTCCTGGAGCTGGGAGTGAAGAAAACATCAGAGAAGGACATGACTTAGAGCATAATGCATAGACCAGCCAAATATTTTAGGGGGTGGAGATCTCAGGAGGATACAAATGTGAGAATAACAGATAAGGGTTAATTCTGGACTTGGAAAGACTATGAGAGGAAAGGAATATAAATATTCACTCCTCTCATCCTGAGCAAGAAACATGCCAACCCCATAAACATCAATTTCCTCATCTGGAAAATGATGGACCGGGATCATCTGAACTCCAAGATCCATGCTTTTCTCTCTGAAATGCTAAATTGCTAGATGCTTACAATTTCATGATACTGAGTCTAAAAGGGTCTAAGACAATGTGAGTACAAGGGTCCCTGTTTAAGAATATAAGGTCTCAGAGCCCTGAGATTATGATTCCAAAGTCCTGGAATGACAAGTTTTCCTCCAATGCTCTAGGAATTTGTGTTTCCAAGATTTTAAGGTTCTGAAATTTTTGGAATTCTACAATTGTAAAGTCTGTTTCTAGAAGTCTCTGTTTGAGACACCACGAGGTTCTCTGTGTATCTAGCTGTAGGATTAGTTGCTTCCAGCCCTATGAGAGGAGACAGACAAACTCACCTTCATGAAAGACTGAAAAGGGGCATCAGTGCGAACTTGGAGCACGTTCCCTAAGAAAGGTATCGGTGTGGGACCTGGAGGGAGCTTCCCTCGCTTGTTGATTTGCTTCCAGGCAATGAGGATGAACAGATAAGTCAAGCAGAGTGCCAGAAAGATGGTGAAGGCCCCTCCCAGCTCCATGGCACCTCGTTGAAGAATTGTGTCCTGGGCATTATATGCTACCTAAATATGTGCTGGGAGATAAGCTTAAACTGAAACCTGAGTGCTGTGGGATTCAGGTTTTCCGGGTATGGGTGATATGAGGAAAGAGACTGCTTTATGGGAGTAGGAGTTATATAACCTATAATCTCCCACCTGAATAAAGGTGAATTGAATTCATGCAGGAAAAGCTACAGGGGCCATTTCCCCTTTCTTCATATTTCTAGTTTCTCAATTCTTCTCCCTCAGCTCTATCCCTAGTTCAGCATTTCTTGTGAGTTATGGGCAGCAGTTGAATGTTTAGGTTTTTGAGTTTAGGATTCAGAGAAGTTAGATTCACATTTCAGCTCTATCTTTTCTTCATTGGGCAAATCATCTACCTTCTCAGCCTCAGTTTCCCCATCTGTCTAGTTGGGTCACCATTCTGCTTTAGAAAATCTTGATCAACAGTGTGAATAACCTTTTTGTCCATCCTTTAGTAAGGAGTGAACCTAATTGTTTTTATTTAAAAATGAAAATTTAGAGTAATAAGAGAAGGGAATCAATAAAAGGAGCTTTTTCGAGAAGTTGTTTTCTAATCAAGATAATATTAAATAATAATTATCAATGATATATTGTCAGCTTATCAGAACTTTGCTGGTGTGTGGGGGAGGATGGATGTGTAAAGATTCTGACATTTCAACTTCATATTTCAGCAGAGCCACCTCCTAAATGTGTGACCCTGGAGTTTCTCTATACCCAAGATCAGCCACTTGCATTAGGGTCCTATCTCCTGTGTTTCTTCCATCTCTTCAACTGCCTTCCCAGATTGGTCAAGTGAAAATTAAGAATGCTGCTGGGGCCGGGCGTGGTGGCGCACGCTTGTAATCCCAGCATTCGGGAGGCTGAGACCGGAGGATCCGGGATCGCGGCCAGCCTCAGCTACCTAGTGAGGCACTCCGCAACTTAGTGAGACTCGGTTTCAAAATAAAGAATAAAAAATAGGGCTGGGGGTGTAGCTTGGAGGTAGAATGCCCCTGAGTTCAATCCCCAGTACCGCAAAAAAA
>PVLC010019502.1:0-30595 GCA_004027655.1 Graphiurus murinus
GAGTGCCTCACTAGGTAGTTGAGGCTGGCTGAGAAGCCAGATCCACAGGTCTCAGCCTCCCAAATGCTGGGGTTACAAGTGTGCGCCACCACACCCAGCTTGAAAATGTTTTGATAGCATATTTAATGTCAGTTTCCTTTTGAAATATTATTTATCTTTTCCCCCTTTTTTATTTAAAAGTATTATTGTGAGATGGTGTCCAAAATCACCAAACTGCCCTGGTGGTCCGTGGCACAGAACCTGGTGAGAAGACACCCATATTATTATCTAAGGAGGCATTCATAAGGAGATTATCTTATGTTTATGCAGAAAGCAGAAACGTGGTGTTTTTGTTTGTTTGTTTTTTGGTAAGAGCTTTTGAAACGGTAAGACAACAAATATTTTCTAATCTCAACACCAGGCCCTTGTTCACCCTTGTTCAGTAGCCCTCAACTTATTTACAATGCTCTGTAGAAGTGGTGATAATGATTGCTTCTCAGAAATATAGATGGACTGAAACGTACACACTGGGGACGCTTGCTTTGGAAGCATCCGTGCGAGTGCGAGTTGACGATGCTCCTTTTATAGGTATCAGCTTCTGAGATGCAGGTCCTGCGGTAGGAGCGGCACGCAGCCTAGAGCAATTTTGCTTAGCAAATATTTGGGAAAGCAAAATTTTAGCGATCTACAGAAAGCCAAGAAGAAAGATCATGCCACCCTGTGACGATTTCCAACCTAATTCCCTTTCCTTGCTTTATTATTCTTGTCGCCATCATTTTATTTGGTGCTTTATAAGGGTAGCGTCTATTTTCCTCTGGGTTTCATCTCCAGGGTCTTGCGCAGCTGTATTGACTGAATACAGGAAAGCACAAATGGAAGGAGACGACGTTGGGACGAGGATGCGGAGTTGGTCGGCACCGCCACTTTGGGGCTTGCAGAAGCACCCCGAGTCAGGAGTGCAGAGTGCAGGGCGCGTGCAGGGACGCCTCCGGGAACGCGCGGGTCGAACGCACGCCTTCCGGCAGGTGCAAGGCTCCGCGGCCATCTACAGACCACGGAAAGATGAACGCCGCCGCCTGATTTCTATGAAGACGCGCCGCCGCCCCAATATTTCTCACGTGCGGGCCAGTGGCGCAATGGATAACGCGTCTGACTACGGATCAGAAGATTCCAGGTTCGACTCCTGGCTGGCTCGGGTTGCACAAACTTGTTTTGCCACTCTCTTTCCCCAACCCTGTGGGACCGCTTAGGCAATTAGAGAACACCGGTAAGGTGCAAGTCGACCTGGAGGTCCCGCAGTCGAATCCACCTGCGGGTCATGCAATGTCGATCCCACCTGGAGGGAAGAAACGACTGCTGCCACGGTGCAGAGAGCGCTGCGGATGAGTGCGCGGCCGTGGGTCGGGGTAGCACCAGTACTGTGAAAAACCGGGAAAGAGGACCTTAGAGTGGGAGGTTTTGATTAAGCAAAAGTCACTGAGGAAGGTTGTTAAAGTCTCCCTTTCGTTCTCTCCCTCCGGGCTCTGTGTAGGATCAGTGATCACGGAGTCCCTCCGGGCCATGTGTAGAATCAGTGGTCACAGAGTCTGTCTCCTAGGACTCTCGATCCACAGGCGGGATTCTTCTTCCCACGGTTCTGGAGCTGAGCAGTGCGAAGTCACCACCACTTCCGCTCGCTCTCTCCGCAGTCACGGAAGGCTCAACTCTGGCACAGACAAAGCGCCTCCCGCGGGTTTCCGTAGTGTAGTGGTTATCACGTTCGCCTCACACGCGAAAGGTCCCCGGTTCGAAACCGGGCGGAAACAAGCAACACATTTTCTTACGGAAATAATTTCCTTAAAAACCTATTTTCAAAATAAGGTCGCCCCTTCAGCTGCCCGTCCTCTCCTTTTACCTCAAATCGGATCGGGGCCGCAACGCGGGGCGGTGCCGCTCTGGGTGGCGGGGGTCCCACGGCCCGGAAGCGCTTCCCTGCCGCCCCGCCCCCCCTCTCCCAAGCCTCTCCGGTTGCACGGAGCCAGGCCGCCGGCAAGGCCGCAGCGGGTCCCCCAGCCCAGGGACGCCGGGACCAGGTAGGCCCTGGGACCTCCAGCATCTGCCCAACCCTCCTTGTCTGCTCTGGGGTGACAGGTGGGATCTGCTTTGGGGGTCAGGTAAGATCCTCCCTCTTTGCATCCTGGAGCCTCCAGTCCACCCTGGAGTGACAGGTGGGATCTGCCCTGGGGGTGACAGATGGGCTCCGCCCTGGGGGGTCACAGGCAGGGTCCACTGTGGGAGTGACAGGCGGAGTATCCAGCCCTTTTTTTCTTCATACTCGGCCCTGCCCCTTCTTTTTACTAAGTGCCCGTGGCACGTTTTCTCTCTTTCTTTTTTATTTTATTTTATTTTATTTCTTGGGGTTGAACTCAGGGCCTTTTAACTCTGAGCTACAACCCCAGCCCTTTTTTATTTTTAAACAGGGTCTCACTAAATTGCTGAGGGCCACGCTAAGTAGCTGAGGCTGGCCTCTAACCTGCGATCCTCCTGTCTCAGCCTCTCAAGTGCTGGGATTACAGGTGTGCATCACCGCGCCCAGCACCCGTGGTATTTTGAAAGATGTAGAATACCCCTCCCCCTCAGTGACTGACTCCCTGTGACCTCTCACTCCTGTGGCACTCTGCATCTTGCATATGGGTTTTCTATTTTTATTAGCTCCTGTACTCTCTTCTTCCTGAGTTTAGTAATGTTCCAGGTTTTTACCCCAACCCCCAAGGCACGGTCTCCCTAAACGATAGGAAGGAAGAGGGTAGCTTTCTGATTTTGGAGTGGGAGTGAGGGTACAACCCACATTGGAACCACTTCTCAGATGCCCAGTGAGGGAATCAGTAAGGGAGCTAAAGTATGCTGCCAAAGCGTGTCTTGCACGTGTTCACGGGGATAGGGTAGGTGTAAGTGTTGGATGAGGTTGGATTTTAGTCCACGGACATCTGAGACAACTCACCGTGAAAGAGGAAAAGCAAAACAAACAAACAAAAACAGCATTGGGGGAAAACCAGATCTTTGAGAGTTGGGCAAAACCACATCCTCACTCATGAAATCATAATATCAGCCCTCCTGTTGTCTCTGCCCTAATCTCTTTTAAAGACACATCACACTGGGTGAGGATCTATCCATATGGCCTCATTTTACCTCCATTTCCTCCTTAACACCTCATGTCCAAGTAGAGTCGGTGTGAGACACTCTGGGTCAGGACTCTACGTGAATTCGGTGGGGACAGAATTTAGCCCTTAACATCTCCCCATGTCTGAGGACAGAAATTGGTATATTATTTACATTGCTGATACCATTCCCTGAAATGAATCTCACAGAAAGTTTAGCACACTCTCTTGTCCTCATTTTATCTATCATTTGCATATTTTGTTGAAGAAAAATACTACTGTTGGCCAGGCATGGTGGGAGGCACACGCTTATAATCCCAGGACTTTGGAGGCTGAGATAGAAGGATCGCAGACTCACAGCCAGCCCCAGCAACTCAAAGAGGCTCTCAGCAACTAAGAGAGACGCTGTTATCCAAATAAAAGATAAAATAGGTCTGGATGTGTAACCCGGAGGTAGAATGCCCCTGGGTTCCATCCCCAGTACCACAAAAACAAACAAACACTATTGCTTTTTATTCCTCAGTTTTCTTTTTCTTCTTTAAAAAATCTATTTCTACCAGTTAATTTAAACCTTACAGATATTTTCTAATGAAAAATGCAAGTATTCATAGCTAACAGAAAGATTCAAAGAAAGACAGATCTTCCTTCTCCCCTGAAGCTGCTAAGGGAAGGGATACCTTTCCATATTATAAAGTTGGCAATATGGCTCAGGTGTAGCTCAGTGGTTGTACACTTGCCTAGCATGTACGAGGCCTGGGGTTCAATTCCTAGCACCAAAAAGGAAAAGTTTGTTAAATGAGAAGCTGAATTGGGAACTTTCACAAGAATTTCAGTCTAGTTCTGTGCAATGTGAAGTCAATGATTCAAAACTTTCACTATCTTGTACTGTTTCCTGCTAATATAATATTTTGTCCTTGGAAGAGTTATTTTAACAAAGAAGAATTGTAAAACTTTAGTTATTGCTATGTCTTGAGAAAATAACTTCAGTATCTGTCTTGATAACTTCTTGCTCTGGTATTATCATTGAAAGTCATTTATCTGTATTCCTAAAAGTTATAAAATAACTTGTAAGATTTATCTGCCAGTTAATAATTTTCCTTTTCTTCCACATGCATGAACAAATATTTGCAACCACTTTTTTCTTATTTATGTATCTGTCACTTACATTTGTAAGGTCTCTCATTTGTAAGAGTCAGCCACTTGGATCCGCTTCTTCTTCTTCTTTTTTTTTTTTTTTTTTGCGGTACTGGGGATTGAACTCAGGGGCATTCTACCTCCGAGCTATACCCCCAGCCCTATTTTCTTATTCTTTATTTTGAAACCGAGTCTAAGTTGCGGAGTGCCTCACTAGGTAGCTGAGGCTGGCCGCGAACCCGGATCCTCCGGTCTCAGCCTCCCGAATGCTGGGATTACAAGCGTGCGCCACCACCCGGCTTGGACCCGCTTCTTGAAAGTGAGGTTCAAGATTCTTCTCTATATTCACATACTCAGATACAGCATGCAGGCAGTGGCCTTATTTCCTTGAATTTATTTTGTCACCTGCTGTGTTTTGACCTTTGACATGTGGGGACCATGGCCCCCTACTTGGGATATATAGCAAGGGACCTAACTTGAAGAAGACTGAACCCAGAAGCAGACTGTGAGCATTCTTATTCAAGGAGATGGACTGAGAAACACAATTTTGCAGAATGATATGGAGTGTCCATTCCTTAGGGAAGTGTGTCCTGGGTCAAAAGACTCTGGTTAAATATTCTCACTCCCTGGTAACATAATGGTCTTGAAAATATATGCAGAATATTTAGGGTGATCTTCGCAGACATATCAGTCACTAAGCCAGACATGACAAGGAGGGAGAGGGGAAGGAATGGGGTGGGAATTGGGGAAGCTGTGTGCATGTCTACCAGCTTGTACCTCATTAAGATGTATGATTACAATGCACCAATTAAAAAAAATTTAGGGAGATCTTATCATTCTTGTTCAAGTTGGGACAGTTTTGAGAGTTAAAGTAAGTATTACTACTAATAATAGTAGGGCAATAGGTATAAGTAAAGTCACCCTAACAAGACTAACTGATTTTCATGCCATAAAATAACTCATAATCAGCTGGGTGTGGTGGCACACACCTGTAATCCCAGTACTTAGGAGGCTGAGACAGAAGTATTACAGGTTTGAAGCCAGCCTCAGCAACTTAATGAGGCCTTCTACAACTTAGTGAGAACCTGTTTCTAGATAAGAAATAAAACAGGGTTGGGAGTGTAGAAATAAAATAGGGCTGGGAGTGTAGCTCAGAGGTTAGAATGCCCCTAGGTCCAATTCCCAGTACCAAAGGAGTGTGGGGGGGGAATCTCTTAGCCTTGGTTCCTTTGTTTTAAGAATATCTCTCTTTCTTTCACCCATTCCTTTCTGGTCATACTGTTACCATAATTGAGAAGGATGCTGTGATCTCTAGCATCCTTCTCAATTATTTTCACTAACAATTCTTTTTCCTTCACCCATGGGTTCAATCCCCAGTAACCCCCCACACACTTCTTTTTCCTTATTATGTCCTAATTTACATTTCTTTAAAAGAATTTTTGTTCTCTAAGAATTGTTATCCTTCCTTCCTTCCTTTTTTATGGTACTGGGGGGGAGGGGTGAACACAGGGACATTCTATCTCTAATCTACACCCTGGCCCAATTTTATTTTTTCACTTTGAAATAGGGTCTTGCTAAGTTTCTGAGGCTGGTCTTGAACCTGCTATCCTCTTGTCTCAGCCTCCCAAATACTGGGATTACAAGTATGCACTACCACACCCGACTGGCACAGTTCTTTAGGCACATTTGGGAGAGAGGGAAAGGGACAAGAATTTGGAGTAAATTCATGTAGTGTCATGGGAAGATGTCTTCAGAAAAGAGCAGGTCAGGTTGAACAGGTTGGGTCAAGCTGCAGTGTGCCTCAGTGGCACTCTCTGACCCTGGTCATTTAGTCTTCCTGAAAGGAAGGCAAGAGGAGGGCACAGTGACGTGGCTAACTTCATATCGGCCCTTCAGTGAAGTTCAACCACAACAGAACTGCCTCCTCTCCTCCCCTCTCCTCTCCTCTCCCCTCCCCTCTCCTTTTTCTCTTCCTTCATCCCTATTCCCACAGAGCCTCTCTGGTACTAAGGGGAATACTGATTGAAGGTATACTCCTGCTTTGACTCATCTCTCTTCTTCACACTAACTCTCCTCTCTCCCTCTGTTCTCAGGAAAGAAGGAAAATAGCTAAATTTTCAGAAATTTTAGATAATTTGATGTTTTAGCACCATTTATGGATGATCACGTTGTTGATTTCATGATACACCAATCAAATACAAGTTTGCTTATTATGACCATGGTTGCCCACTATATTTAGATGGTAAGGTCTAGCAAAAGATAAAACTCTGGAGCAATTTAGAGACAAAATAATGATCTTTTACTTGAGATTAAAAAAACAAACAAACAAACAAAACTGTAAAGCTGGGCATGGTGGTGCATGCTTGTAATCCTAGTACTTGGGAGGCTGAAACAGGAGAATCACAGGTTCAGGGCCAGCCTCAGCCACTTAGTGAGGCCCTCCACAACTTAGTGAGACCCTGTTTCAAAACAAAGAATAAAAAATAGGGCTAGGTGGTGTAGCTCAGAGGTAGAAGGACCCTGGGTTCAATCTCCAGTAAAACAAACAAACAAACAAACAAACAAACAAACAAAAAAACCCCACCAAACCTGTAGACTGGGAATAGCTCACAGGGTTACAGAATTTCCCAGGAGATTTTTGATTTTTTTTTTTTTTCAGTACTGGGGATTGAACTCAGGGATGTTCTACCTTCGAGCTATACACCCAGCCCTATTTTTTATTCTTTATTTTGAAACCGAGTCTCACTAAGTTGCGGAGGGCCTCACTAGGTAGCTGAGGCTGGTCGTGAACCTGGATCCTCCGGTCTCAGCCTCCCAAATTCTGGGATTACAAGTGTGCACCACCAAGCCAGGCTAGGAGATATTTTTAATGGTGGATTTAGGAAGTATGACTAACTAATCTTGATCAAAAGCTTTTAAAAAGTCACATGGTAGCTGGGCCTGCTGGTACATGGTTGTAATCCCAGCACTTGGGATGCTGAGACAGGAGGATGACAGGTTCTTGGCCAGCCTTAGCAACTTAGTGAGGTCCTCTGCAATTTGGTGAGATCCTGTTTCAAAATAAAAGACTAAAATCAGGCTGGGGGTATAGCTCAGAGGTAGAATATCCCTGGGTTCCATCCCCACTAACACACACAACACACAACACACAACACACACACACACACACACACACACACACACACACACACACACAAAGTCACGTGGTACCCATAAATGCCAGCCCTAGGCTTAGGTCCTAATTACCTCAACTCAAATCATTTTTTTGTGTTCCTACTTGTGTGGCTCTGGTTCTATACTCTAGACTGCTTGCCTTTAGTATTTCTTTCTTTGCTTTTATTTTTTGTGGCACTGGGGATTGAACTCAGGGGCATTCTACCTCTGTGCATATTTTAGTTTTATTTTGAAACAGGCTGTCACTAGGTTGAAGAGTCTCACTGCTTGCTGATGTTGTCCTTGAACCTTCGATCTTCCTGTTTCAGCCTCCCAAGTACTGAGTTTACAAGTGTGTGCTGCCACATATAACTTTTTTAATATTTCTATTAACTCTTAAGCAGATACATTTTTTGTGTGTAAGATAAAAAGAATACACCGGCCTTGTGCCCCCCACCTCCTTTCAATGAAGAGAACGCCACCTTACCCCCTTATCTCTGGACTAGTCTTCATGTCCTTGTCAATTGTCTCCCTTCCCAACCCTTAAAAGGTGATCACTGTACCAACTTTTACATTTATCCTTTGATTTGTTTTTAGTTTTACTAAATGCCTGAAGCTGAAACTTATTATAATTTTACATATATAAATGGATCTATACTGTATATATTCTTCTGCATCTTTTTTTTTTGCTCAGCATTATGTTATTTGTTTTTGCATGTGGCTATAATTTATTTCTGCTGCTGAGTAGTATCCACTTGTATGTATTTTGTCAAAATGTATCTATCTATTCTACTGAAAGACATTTGGGTGGTTTGCAGTTTTTTGAAATTGCAGGATGGCCATACACATTCTTAGAGGGGTCTCCCATAGCTCCAAGAATTTCTCCAGGTAAACTAGAAGTAAAATTGCTTTATATAATAGAATATTGTTTTTTCCAAAGTAAATACACTAATGTGCACACATATCCCCAGCAGTGTATAAATAAGTGTTTTGATTGCTTCACATCTTCTGAGCCCTTAATATTGTCAGATAACTTCATTTATATCAATTTGATGGGCGTGAAATGTTACATCCTGTGGGTTTTGTTTGTTTGTTTGCTTGTTTGATTTGGTTTTGATTTTGGTGATACTGGGGATGGAACCCAGGGGCATTCTACTTCTAGGGTACACTCCCAGACCTATTTTATCTTTTATTTGGAAACACGGTCTTCTTAAGTTGCTGAGAGCCTCACTGAGTTGCTGAGGCTGGCATCAAACCTGCCATCCTCCTGTCTCAGCCTCCCAAGAACTGGGATTACAGGCATGTATTGCCATACCCAGCTTGCCCATAGGTTTAAATTTTTTTCCTTATTCTTTATTCTAATTCCTTGCCAATTACATATATTACAAATATCGAGCTGGACGTGGTAGTGCACACTTGTAATCCCAGTACTTGGGAGGCTGAGACCAGAGGATCCGAGTTCACGGCCAGCCTCAGTTACTTAGTGAGGCACTCCACAACTTAGTGAGACCCTGTTTCAAAATAAAGAATAAAAAATAGGACCGAGGGTGTAGCTCGGAGATACAATGCCCCTGGGTTCAATCCCTAGTACCGCAAAAACAAAAACAAAAACAAAACAAAACAAACAAAAAACCCACAAATATCCTTGCCCATCTGGTAACTTACTGCTTTACTTTCTTTATGCTCTCTTTTTGATATACCCAAGTTAATAACTGTAATATAGTCAAGTTTGATTTTTAGTGTTCGATTTGTCCATCTTTCTCTTTGTGGTTTACATTTTTTTTTTTTTCTGTGTGTGTGTGTCTTGTTAAAGAACTCTTTCCAGGAGCAGTGTGAGGAAGACAAACGCACCTGGTGTCCTGCACTGTTGCCACCATGCCCAAGAGAAAGGCAAAAGGAGACGCTAAGGAGGATAAGGGGAAGGGAAAGAGCGAGCCACAGCGGAGATCGGCGCGATTGTCTGCTAAACCTGCCCCTCCCAAACCAGAGCCCAGGCCTAAGAAGGCCGCTGCAAAGAAGGGAGAGAAGCGGCCCAAAGGGAGAAAGGGAAAAGCAGGTGCTACCAAGGATGGGAGCAACCCTGCCAAAGACCGAGATGCCCCTGCAGTCCAGTCGCAGAAAGCGGAAGGCACGGGGGCTGCCAAGTGAAGTGTGCGTTCGCCTGCACAGCTAGTGACTCTGCTGTTCGAAATGCTATTTTTTTAATCAAGTTTTATAAAAATGTGGAATTCTGGTTCTTTTTTTAAGTTATGTTGCTAATACCCAGGACCCTTTGTTCTTGTCTTTTGTGGAAAGGGTAAAACACCACTGATAAAGTGTGTCTCTGAAGCTGAATTGAAATGAAGGAAAATACAGTTTTCTATCCTGGTTTTTGAAGATTGTTCATGGTTCTCAGAAAAGTTTCTCTGACATTCACAGATTAGCCACTTGGCTCCGGAGGACTTACAGTGTGGGAAGCAAAGCTCTGGGTCTTCTTCCTGGATGCCGTCAACATAGACTTGACTGTGTCAAAGCCCAAGGCGGATGTGGCTTCGGCACCCTCGGATCACAGCGCTCAGGCTTCCTAGTGGTGGCATCAAGATGGCGTCACTCCAAAGAACCAAGATTGCATGCTTTAGTTTGCGAATCATCCTGCTGAGATCCTGGAGGTATTAGTTAATTTCCTCACATCAGAGTTGGCCTTTGAAAAGCTCTTGTGTGCCTCATGCGACATGTCCAGACTTTCTGTGAATTTTTCCTATTCAAAACAGCAACAAAAGGCGTTGTTGACTTTTACAGTGACTTTTGGGGGAAGACAGTTTGGAAGTTGTAAAATGTTATAGGTTGTTGTCCATGTCCTACTGGAAGTAACTGTTTTTAAAAAGTATCTTATAAAGCTGGATACTGGTTGACTTGAATGTGTGTGCATGGGTGGGGGCTGCCACCATTTTCTATCCAAAGTGTTAAGATATTCTTTATTGCTTTGCAAAAGTTTTATCATTTTTCCCTTTCATGTTTGTCATTTATTCTGCCTTGAACTAATTTTTGTGACAAGTATGAAATAGAAATTCAATTTAATATTTTTTCCTTATGGATAAGTAGGGGTCCCAGTGCCATTTATTGAAAAGTTCATCTTTCCTAACTATCTGTAATGCTGATTCATAAATCCATTTTGTGTGTAATTGTGGGTCTTTTGATGGTTCACTGGTCATCTGTCTAACCCATGGCAGTACTATGTAATCCTAATTACTGCAACTTCAGAAAAGGGTCTTAATAAAAACCAAGATGCCTCCACATGTTATCATGACATTGACCAATCCCCTCTAACATCACTATCAAATTTTTCTTCCTCAGGAGTATCTTAGCTGTTATAGTTATTTGTTCTTGCATACAACTTCTAGAATTAGATTATCAAGTTCTAAATCAAATAAAACATTTTGGAATTTTGATTGTATTTGTATCGAATTTATAGATTAATTTGTTGAGCCATGTCATCTTTATAGTGTTGAGTCTTCCAGTCCATGAACATGGACTAGGTCTCTATTTATTTAGGCCTTTTAAATGTCTTTCAATAAAGTTTTATAATTTCCTCCATAATACCTTTTGTTAATAATTCCTAGAGATTCTATGCTACTTAATGTTATTCTATCTTTATTTATTTATTTATGGTACTGAGAATTAAACTCAGGGGCATTCTACCTCTGAGCTATACCTCCAGTCCTATTTTTTATTCTTCATTTTGAACAGCTGAGGCTGGCCACAAATCTGCAATCCTTCTGTTGCAGCCTCCCAAGTACTGGGATTACGAGTGTATGCCACCTGCCTTGCCTAATATATTTTTTAGTTATTATATTTCCTGGTTTTAGCTTATGTTGATTTTAATTTTTGTATATAGTGACCTTATTAAATTCTCATTAATTCTCATGTCTGTATATTCTAAGTTCCTATACACAACCATACATTCTTTCTTATTTATTTATTAGTACTAAGAATTGAACCCAGGGGTATTCTACCTCTGGGCCACACCCCCAAACCCCCTTTTTTATGGTACTGGGGATTGAACTCAGGGGCATTCTACCTCTGAGCTAGACACCCCCACCCCAGTCCTATTTTTTATTCTTTATTTTGAAACAGGATCTCTCTCACTAAATTGAGGAGGGCCTCACAAGTTGCTGAGGCTGCTGGTGAACCTGCGATCCTCCTGTCTCAGCCTCCCAAGTACTGGGATTACAAGCGTGCACCACCAAGCCCAGTTAATATTCCCTTTTCTAATGCTAGATATAGTCCAGGTGCTGGAGATACAGCAGTAGTAAACAAAACAGTGTTTCTGCATCCTTAAACCTTGTGTTCTAGGTTGGGGGAGAGTATAGAAAAGTACATATTTATATGACAAGGGAACCCACATGGTTAGGAAAGTCCTCTCTGGTAACATTTGAGCAGAGTCCTTAATGACTGATATAAAAGAACAAAAGATGTAGCTCTGAGGGGAAAGCACTCCAGAGGGAATAGCAAGTACAGAGACATAAAAATGTGGGTGGCATGCTGAGGACGAACCAGAAGGCAGAAATGGCTGATTTGAATGACAGCGAATAAGAATAATAGTTGACTTCAGAGATAGCTAGCAACCCAAACGTCAAAGGGATATTGTTTCTGTACAGGGATGTCAAATTTTTAGCTAGAAATACTCTTGAAGTGGGAATTGAATTGGAGAAATGACTTCCAATGTTCTATAGCACAGGTAACTATAGTTGACAATTAATTGAATATGTCAGAATAGCTAGTGGAGAGGATTTAGAATGTTTCCAACACAAAGAAATGACAAAGGTCTGAGGTGACAGAGTTGTCAACTACCCTGGTCTGATCGTTCTTTCTATATATGTATTGAAATGTCATGCTATTCCCATAAATACGTACAATTATTACGTATCAATTAAAATATATTTAAAAAGAAAAAATATATTTCTAAAGAGGGGAGCTGCACATTAGGAAAGCATAAATCAACCTTTACAGGTCCATTTTGGCACTTCTGTAAATTCATAAATTAACATCCCGGATTATAACTACTTGGTAAATTTGTATGCCTGACACGGATCAGTGTGAGTGACCCAAAGTTTTTAACAATACAATTTCTTACGCTCCAATCCAAGGCACTGGCCCTGGAGAAGTAGAGAAGAGGGAGCCAGCGGGCTTGGGCATTCTCTCCCCACCCACAGTGACTGCAAACAGGTCAACCCGCAGACCCAACTCTATCCCTCCCGCCCCGCCCACTCTGCTGCGACCTCAACTGAGCTCTCAGTGCCCGAGGCGCGGCCAGAGCGCCGGAGTCCGCCTGCTCGGACTTCCGGCTGCCGCTCTAGGACGCCAGGAGGCCGGCCCTCTCTGTGGTAAACTTTTCATATAAGTACATACTACTCTACCACATGTGCCGCAAATATATATGATATACTATGTCAAATCTGATCTGGCCAAGGACTAACAGAATGCTCACCTTCAGTTCCTAGGCCTACCAGATAAATATTTCAAGTAGTCTACATTTGAGTCCAAACACAAAACTTTCAAAAGTAAGCGAGTGGATGCGTTGCTTGTGAAGGAGTAATTGAATCGCCTTTTCAGCTTTGGACCACTGAATGTGAAACGAGGGACAGGAGGACCCGCTCGAATTAGTAGTGCTTGGTTTCAGCTGCTTTTAAAGAAATGAACAAAGGAAATCATTTTTTAAAGGCGAGTTCCACTTCTTTTTCTGGTCAGATTTCCAGATAGTTGTGTCCCTATTAGCATAATTAGTTAAATATTTAACAAGTGTCTGGTGTCTGGAGGGTTTCCTCCATTTTGAGAGCTGATAAGTATTGCCAATAATCAGTTCAGAATTTTATTGTTCTAATAAAGGAGAATTTAGCAACAACATGGGGCGTGAGGAATGGTTGCAAAGAACTGGGGAGAGCAAGGAAGAACGTACAGCAGGTACTGGGGATGTAGCTCAGTGGTAGAGCGCATGCTTCGCATGTATGAGGCCCCGGGTTCGATCCCCGGCATCTCCAGGTTCTTTTACCCACCCAACCTGTCAGGGATGCCTTTTAGAATGGCAAGTCTCTGTCCTTTGTAGCTCCGCATTAATAATTATCCCTGGTGTTCTTTTAGCGTGTGTGTGTGTGTGTGTGTGTGTGTGTGTGTGTGTGTGTGAACAGAGACGAACGCGCCCGGCACGGAGGCGGCACGAAGGAGCAGTGTGCGCTGTCCGCCTATTCTCGGAAGGCTGCTAGTTGCGCTGCGGGCCGGGTGCAGGGTAGGCTCAGCTTGGGAGCGCCCGAAAGGCAGAGACGTAGTTCGCCCCGTGGCTCACAAAGCTGGAAGCCCGGGACCGTGTTCGGAAAGCACAAGGCACAGCTAAACGTTGGCAGATTCAGAGGCTCCAATTTATTGCATCTTTGCCAATAGAAGGACAAATTTCCATTCTTATACTTGTGAAAACACTCTCCACCAAGCGGCCGGTTAGCTCAGTTGGTTAGAGCGTGGTGCTAATAACGCCAAGGTCGCGGGTTCGATCCCCGTACGGGCCACGGAGTTTTTTTCTTGTAAAATTGGTCCAGTCTCCTGGTGAAAAGGAAAAACTTTGTCCAAGGATTGCGGTGACCAGGCGGAAGACCGACCCTCCCAGCAACCTACCCGTCCTAGGGGCTAGCGGTATACTCAGTCTTGCCTGGAGTTGCAGAATGTGGCGTGCCAGGACAAATTCGTTTGGAGGAGAAAGGCCATCAGAGTGTCCAGTGGTCATACAGGTACCACCGTCCGCGCTCGTATCGAGACCACCACACTTAAGGCGGTGGTGATCGGGGAAAAAGTGTTCCTTACATGTTTGATCCTCCAGATCACAAAGGACCAGGCCCCTTTCCAGGACCTTCTTCGCCCTCTCTTCGGCTCTCGGGTCGGCGTGGCTGTACTTGGCCAGTGGATGCTCCGCCTCTCGAGAGGGCCTCTTTTGCACCCAAGTCCACGCTCAGGACCCCAATAACACCAGCCCTTTTGCGGAGCAGCTCATCTTCTAGTTTATCCAGGGCCCTAGCTGCAGATCCTGTTGAGTGATTTTGCACCTGCTTTACTGTTTCCCATGGAGGTGCCGCAATGAAGACACGAACTCCACGCGGGTTTGGGGGACGCGCAAGAGGGCCCCCTAGCAGCCACATGCTTACACCTTTGAGTCCCGGAACCAATCAAAAGTGTAACTCACTGGGCCTCACTCCAGACCTCGACTCAGCAAATTCGATAGAGAGCCTGGGTTTCTGCTTGTCTAGCAAACTCAACAGGTGTTTCTTTTTTAAGGTTGATCGGGTGGCTACTGAGAAACGATTATTGATACAGTTCTCAGAGTGATGTATGGAGGGGGAAATACGGGGTATTCTGAGAACCACATTAGCCTAATTTTACTTGTTAAAATAAATTAAAGATAATGCCAACTAAAATTACAATCCTTTACGTAGAATGAGAGACAGCATTCATTTAATATTTAATATTCCTTAGAGAAAAAGAAGCGGGTGGCTCGTTGGTCTAGGGGTATGATTCTCGCTTAGGGTGCGAGAGGTCCCGGGTTCAAATCCCGGACGAGCCCAAATTTTAATACCCTGAGATTCCACCTCCGAAGTACAAACCTCACACTACCAACCTGGTCCTCACACTACCAACCTGGTCCAGCTTCCCTGAAGTTAAAATTCTACACCTTCAGGTACAAACCTGCAGCTCATCTGTGCGTTGGGTCCTGAAATCTCTTCTAATGGCAAGTATTATTCAATTTTGACTTTTCAATCTGTTGTGAGGAAGGAAAATGGCCACCTCTTAATGTCATCCCTCCTCCGTCATCACGGCAAAGAAGGAGTTTAAATGCTAAGATCAAGTACTGGATTGTGTAGTCGAGGTGTTAGAAACCTTTAGGGTACGTCCAGACCTCCCAGACCAGCAGGCGTCCTTCCTGAGAAGAACCACTCCCCTGTCCCCTCCCTCGATGCACCCTTGGGACCAGCTGTAAACCTAACAGAAAAATCACTGGACCCTATATTCTAGAGGTTGAGATACTTAACATCAAAATACAATTCTCCCTTTCTGTGTGAGTCTCTATTATGGAGAAGGATAGCAACTGAACAAGCGTAAGAGATCTGAAAAGGAAGGAGGAAACCTTAGATGTCTTCTCCAGGCCTGCACAAAGGGAAGAAAGATTGGAAAATAGTATTCTCTTTTAAGAGACCTATCTGCGGGAGAGAAGATGCAGAGAGGAAGGCCAACAAGGTGCAGTTGGATAGGAGGAACTTTCATGTTCGATAGCACAGTAGGCTAACTATAGTCGACAGCTCGTGGAGCGGATTTTGAGTGTTCACAACACAAAGAAATGATACCTATTTGAGGTAATAGATATAACAATTACCCTGATGTGCTTGTTTACACACTGATTGTGCACATGTATTGAAATATCACACAGTGCCCCATAAGTAAAACATTGTGTGTCAATGTATATATAAGAGCCTCTCCATTTTTATTCTTTTTTAAGTGTAAAAGCCCCATCCAACTTAACGGAAAAAATGTGAAGCTTGCATATGGGTGATGGATGAACTGAAAGGCCATGTGTTGTAAGAGGAGACGAATCGTCCATTAGTTCATCAGGACACCGATTTGGGCCAGAAACGGGAGTCACCATTTCTCAAACTCTCCCTCTGAGCTATAAACGTATGCTTGGATTGTCTTCCTCATCTTCAGACTTTGCTTTTCCAGTGTTTCTGCGTCCTTCAGCCTGCGTCGTAAACCTTTCTGGTGGGGTTTGTGCTTCAAAGTTGGGTGTTCAGAACCTGTGCCCTCCTCTAACCTACTCAGCGCATGCCGGGTGAAACTCGAGCACTTGTGGGTTTCACAAGCTTGGTGTCACTGTCGCTACTGGGCGGGAGAAGTGCGTCCCCTAGCGCTGAGCCAATTCTGCAAACGTTGCGAAGAAGCACCTTGACCACACACTGAGAGTCCTTAACAGCTAGTGGAGTCATGGAATCCATACCTCCCCCAGGGTTCGGCTCTAAATATGGATTTTGCTTGACAACAGCAGGCTACACTTTTCTGGAGATTATTAGATAGTAAGAATGTAACTATCAGTTGATTAAAAAAAAAAAAAAAAAGTTGAGGAAAGGATTAAAAGCTAGCGCGCCCAACGTGGGGCTCGAACCCACGACCCTGAGATTAAGAGTCTCATGCTCTACCGACTGAGCTAGCGGGGCTGCTGATGGCTTTTCTTTTCCCCAATGTATTAGATGAATAAGAAAGTTTTCTTTGCCAAGTTAGAATTTTAGGTTTCATTTGATTGTTTCGGTTTCATAGGTAAGATTAGATGAAACTCAAAGAATATTAATTTAAAGAATGCAAACATTACTTAGAAAAACCTATCAATGTGGAGCAAAAACAATATATTTTTAAATTAATGAACTTAACCCATTATGTCCCATTGTCTTACATATAGGACATCTATTTTTTAAAAACCTATACCACTGGACAGCAAACTCAGGTGTTATACATGTGTTTATACATGTGTTTATACATGTGTTAGCAGTGATGGAATGGTCCATTTTCTATGCTTTTCAGGATTTGTTTTTGTATTTTACTTTTTCAGTTGGGAACAGCCTTTATGACGGGAATCCTATGCAGCATATGTATAGCTTTCGACTTGACCAAGGAGCTCAGGAACTCCGTGATATAAATTAAATGATAATCATGATCCAATATTCAATTGCAAAAATTTAATATATACACAATCAGGAGGGGGGCGGGACAAAATGAGAGTGTGATTCCTAGGGGTGTGCAGCTCGCCTTGGAATATCAGGGCAGAGGCTCAGTAGAGAAACAGATTGCAGTTGGACCTGTTTCTGGAGGCAGAATGAGTAGCTCCTTCTTGTGTGCACGCAGGCAAGTGTGAATCCGGAAGTCACTACACCATATCTTTATAGTGCCAAACTCCGTCCAACCACAGGATTGACGTGGAAACCCCAACAGCTGAGAATAGTGGTGTGAGCCCCCAAAGGCAGACTAGAAAATGAGCAATCAAGTTCTCTGCTGTATACAGACTTAATCTATCCCCCAATCGAAGGTCAAGGTGATGTGTCTTTCAGAAGCTTTGTGACACTTTTTAGTAAGCCTGAGCATACAAGTGCAGTGACTGCTATGAGGAACCCTTCAGAAGTGATCGAGGGCTGATTATAATATCCAGCTAAGATTTGTATTTCAATCATTTGTAGATCATTTGTAAAAACAAGCTTCTGGGTCTTAAATATCTCCGTACAGCAAGCAAACCTTTCTGCTTTCTGTCCTCACTGTCCTTGGTCATGGTGCTTTCTGTTGCATTAAAAGTGCTGGTCAAACTTTGATAGTATTTTTTTTTTAATAGTTGGTGCAGAGTGGGATAACTCATGGATTATTTCAGTATTTTTGTAATAAAATATAGGGTATGAAAATATAAAAATAAAACATAAAATTTATAGGACACAAAATTTCTCAGTTTGAGTTTTGATCATTTGGGGAAATACTGCGTTAAGATCGTTATTTAAATATATATATAGTTTTCGCTTCACTTTGATAGCTTTTTACTGAGTTAAGAGTGATGATCTAGTTTATCTACAGGTACTAATGTCAATGAAAGGACACTTTAGTATGATACTTAAGAGTTTTATTCGGCTTTTCTTGCTTCTCTTCTATTAAGATATTTCAAATCCTGTTCTTTGTGAAAACTAGGTATTTACATTCACAACAAAAGATGTCCCTTGCTGATCTTTACGCTTCCTTATTTTCTTTTGCAAAATCATGAGCAGTGAGTCTCTGGATTTCCCTTTTCTCCCAGGAACAGGGCTTGTGAAAGTTGGTTCCCAAAAGCCGTGGGATCTCACAGAATACCAAAGCAACTGTGGACGGCGCAGGCACAAACGACTGCGAGCGCTCGTGGTTGCCAAGCTTTACGCAGAGATGACCTCGCCAGCAGGAAGAGCTAAGCGCGGGTCCTTCGATAGCTCAGTTGGTAGAGCGGAGGACTGTAGTGGCGCTTTCAGGTATCCTTAGGTCGCTGGTTCGAATCCGGCTCGAAGGAGCTCATGTTTTGCCGTGTTCATCCCCATTCAGAGATGCATTTTTTAACTACATACGCCCTCAAAAAGAATCTACTTAAAACTGTCTCGGTGTACAGCCACTCTACGTTTTGGGGATTCTTCTACAATTTTTAATACAATAAGACTTCGACCCCATAGTTTCCATACACGGCAGCCCCAAGAGAAGCCGAAGAGCATGCGCGCCCTCTGGTGGCCGCAACGCAGACCTCGTTACGACCCTGGACTACCCCGCCCGCCAGGCGATTCGGGGGCTATGGTCATACTGGGTTAATAACCTGGGCCCCTGGGGAGATTTTTACAACGTGTCTGCACTTGGACCACATTGGCGTGAGACCTAGGTGGTGGGAATTTAAGTGATTTCATATGCTGCAAGGTTTTAAAGCACTGCTAGAAGAGAAATGATAATTTTAGGAAAAACAACACACAAGGGGGTGACAGAAATGTTAGATTAAAATAATGACAAAGTGATTACCAAAGATACTAGATCAAGCCGGGCGTGGTGACGCACGGTTGTAATTCCAGTACTTGGGAGGCTGAGACAGGAGGATCGTAGGTTTGCGGCCAGCCTCAGCTACTTAGTGAGGCCTTCTGCAACTTAGTGAGACCCGGTTTCAAAATAAAGAATAAAAAATAGGGCTGGGGATGTCGCTTGGAGATAGAATGCCTCTGGGTTCAATCTCTAGTATAAAAAAAAAAGATACTAGATCAAAACACAGAAGTGGTGTATCAGGATTTTGTGTTCCGCAAATTCCTTGTATCTTCCTTCCCACACTTCAGAACGTTTATTCTTTAAGCAAATGGTTATCAGACTTTGTTGTGTATAAAAATCATTTGGAGATCTCATATGGAACAGGAAGTCCAGGCTGGATGAATTAGAGTGTGGTTTGAGAATCTTGTCTAGGACACATGGCAAACTACTGTGAAGGGCTGGAGACGTGTCTAAACTGGCGGCTCGCGCTAAACTTCCTTTTTTGAAAGCTAGCTGCGGGCAAAAGAAAAACGGTCTAATTTTGGGTGTTAGTTGCAAAGTATTAGTCCTGGACTGAGCTTTTTGCCACCGTAGAACAGATTCCAATCTACACAGATTCTCCGCCGCATTTCACCTCCCACATTCCATAGGCGGAATTCTGCCATATTCCGGCACCTGTAGCGGCCCCAGACCACCACCACGCTAGATGATTCTAGAAGAGAGAGAGTGGAGAACAAACCAACCCATATAATTTTTGGCATTCGCTACAGTTATAAGAATTTGAGGGGGGGTTCTCAATAGGTCGGAAAATGGGAAATAGATTCTGTGAATAAAAATGTAATATTAATACATAAAGAATAAAAGGATTTGCAAATCCACTTGGCAGAAATAAAAATTCCAACCTGCAAGTCGAGAAGGAAGTCCTAAACAACTTAGCCCTATTTACAGTAGAACTGCCTGAAGACAGAAAATCACACTTCTTCATGGTCGAGAGGAAGCCTGGAGAACACGGCTCTTGAAGAAATGGCAGACCGTCTATATCAAGAAACGGGCGCTAGTTGTCAGCTACTAGGATTTCCGCAAGATAGTAATAAAAACATGGAAGTAAAGGCCCAGGGTTCTGAAGGGTAAAAGTGTGGAGAATGCGGGCATCGATCCCGCTACCTCTCGCATGCTAAGCGAGCGCTCTACCATTTGAGCTAATTCCCCAGCTGGCCGCACCCCTTTCCAGCCTTTGCCCTTTTTGGTATCTGGCGGTGACTCAGGACTCACTGATACTTTGACACTTGATTGACCAATAGGAGTAAATGAGGGATTGCAGATTAGTCAGAATTAAACAGCCCCATTCAGCGCCCCCTTTAACCTGTTCCACGTCGTGGGTAATGATGGAGAGGATCATAGAGTGCAGGTAGGCCACGGGGCTGAGTCCACAGAAACACGTGGAATTTAGGTAGGACTTTAACGCTGGGATCCTACCTACGGTAACCAGATACCGGAAAGAAATTGAGAAAGCAGCTAAGAGAGAATATCAAGTTTCTCAAGCACCGAGGCTCGGCTTTGACCTGCATAGTGGTTCCCACCAATCCATGTACCCGTAAAATTTCTATCAGTTGATTCAGCTAGCCCCCAAACCAGCCTCTCCAGAGCACCTACCGATGCCCTTTAAGATCCGCTTGTCTGGCTTTCTCTATTACCACCGGGGCCTCATGGCCACGAGGGGGCGATCGAACCATTCCATTTTTCCATCCTGGCTTCTGTAGGCCCGATTTTGAAGGACGCACAAGTCATTTTGCTAAAGTAAAAATTACGAAGCAAAGCAAGGTATTTATGACTTCAGACTTAGAGCTAAAGCTCTTGCAAAAAGTTGCCTCTTTTTCTTCCGGGTCTAGGGAGTACCAATACCAAACACTCACTATTCTCTGCCCTAGGCGCTCGCACTGTTCAAGGGAAGCTGGTTCTGAAGAGGGCGATCACTTAAGAGAAGTCTCACGAAAGCTTATGCCCTTCAACTGCCCCATTTCCTGAAATTCTATCATTAGGGACTGCCTCTTTTGGATTTAATGTTATTGTCTACGTCTTAATGAAATTGGGATAAGCAACTATGGTATTGCTAGCAGGACTTTCCCAGATCTTTAGACTGTCCTTAATATTTGCTCTTCTTTTTTTTTTTTTAATTTTATTTTATTACAATCAGGGCTGACAAGAAGTAGATAACTCTCTGTGCGAAGAAGCCCTCCACTTTCTGCCCCACTCCTTATTACCCTTAGAAAAGAGAATTTAAAACTCAGATATTTAGAGTGTGTAGAAATCCACTATTCAGCAGGGTGTGATGCTGCATGCTTGCAAGCTCAGTACTTGGAAGGCTGAGACCGGAGGATTACAGGTTCTAGGACAGCCTCTGCAACAAAGTGAGACTCTCAGCAACCTAGAGAGACCCTGTTTAAAAAAAAAAAAAAAAAAGCCAGGCACACACCTGTAATCCTAGTGAGGCTGAGACAGGAGGACCCAAGGTTTGAAGTCAGCCTCAGCAATTTAGCAAGACTCTGTTTCCAAACAAAAAATAAAACAGGCTGGGGGTTTGGCTCAGAGATAGAAGGCCTCTGAGTTCCACCCCCAGTACCACAAAATATATTATTTCTCTCTCTCTCTCTCTGCCTCTGACACACACACACACACACACACACACACACACACACACATACACACACATATACACATATCCACTATTCATCTAAAAAATTGACTTAAGATCAGTGTTTTCAGCCGGGTGTGGTGGCGCACGCTTGTAATCCCAGCATTTGGGAGGCTGAGACTGGAGGATCCGGGTTCGCGGCCAACATCAGCTACCTAGTGAGGCACTCCGCAACTTAGTGAGACTCTGTTTCAAAATAAAGAATAAAAAGGGGATGGGGGTGTAGCTCAGAGGTAGAATGCCCCTGAGTTCAATCCCCAGTACCGAAAAGATCAGCGTTTTCCTGATTCTCACCACCTTTTCCTTACTTATTCCTGGAAAAGACTTACCCAGATTGGGCTCCATTTACTCTTTTCTGTTTATTTTCCAGGACTCTTATTAGGAATTTGAGTGGTGTGTGTGTTGTGTTTCATTTATTTGCCCCACTATAATTGTGCAATGTAGTATGAGCCACTCAATTCCTAAACATACACAAGAAATACCTCATATGTTTTGTGCCTAGTACATTTCGTCCACCCCTAACTTTCCATGTTTTTCAGAAAGGAGAATTAAAGTTTACCAAATGGACTGGAAGGTAACTCTGCTTCCGGATGGTAAGTCTTGAACCCAGTTGTCTATGTTTATGATAACTTTAGCATAATTATTTACTTTCATAGAGAAAGGCTGATGAGGAGACAGAACAGCAGATAAGAGTGATGATTTTATCTGCATTACACCTAAGGAACTGACACCCAACACTGGTGGTGGTATTTTTAAGACCTAGTGAAACACTTATACAATAAAAAATACAGATTCTTAAATGTTCGTGGGAACAAGCTTTTATACTAGCTTTCACTACCCACATCAGTTTTAGAACTTTTCTAATACAACAATTTCCTCGAGTTTGCCTGTTTTCAAAGTGAACTGGAATGCAGTCAAAATAAATCCATTACCTAGGTACTTAAAGTCCCTAAGGGCCCCATATGTAGTATCCTTCGATAGCTCAGTTGGTAGAGCGGAGGACTGTAGGTAGTTGTTCATAGTCATCCTTAGGTCGCTGGTTCGAATCCGGCTCGAAGGAGTTACCTTTTGAAAGGTTATCTCTGCAAACCCAGACCCTAAAGGAAACATGGACAACTCAGTGAACAGTGTCATTGAGCCTACACATAATTTGTAGGATTTAAAGTATGAATAGGTATAAGCAATATATCAAAGTAGGCGCCGAGCAAGTTCTCCCCCCCTACCCCCCGCGTGGCACTGGAAATGGCCAGGGGCATAGGGGCATTCTACCTCTGAGCTATAACCCCAGCCCAATTTTATTCTTTTATTTTGAAACAGGGTCTCACTAAGTTGCGGAGGGCCTCATATGTTGCTGAGACTGGCCGCCAACCTGCGATCCTCCTGTCTCAGGCTTCCAACTACTGGGATTACAAGTGTGCACCACCACGCCCGGCTCCAAGTAAGGCTTTTTTCTTTAAAGAAAACACTGTCACACACTGAAATTTGTAAAATATTCACAGTGCCAAATGTTGACTATTAAAAGTTCACAACCTAAATTTTCAGAAGTCAAATCCAAATAAATTCCAAAATCACATCTGCAAAGTTAAACTGTTTTCAAATTTTAATTTTTAAAAATATTCAAAACTGTTAAATTTTAAAAAAAATTGATCGTTCAAAAACTTAAATTTTGCCGGGCGTGGTAGTACTCGCCCGTAATCCTAATAATCGGGAGTCTGAGACAGGAGGATAGCATGTTCGAAGCCAGTCTCAGTGATTTAACAAGACCCTGTTTCCAAATAAAATAGGGCTGGGGGTGTAGTTCGGGGGTAGAATGCCCCGGGGTTCCATCCCCAGTACCATTAAGAAAAAAAAATTTTAACTTGAAACTTGTACACTTTAAAAGATGAGTCATTCCTCAGCCGCACTGGTACCCGGCCCTTGAATAAAATGCTATTTTGATCGATAGAACACAAATGCCCTAAAACTGTTCTCAAAATCCCTAGAAAAGCCTGCCCGAACTGCCTTTTGCGTATCATTGACGCGTCTTAGGAGTTGCCGGCTGTGCCTCGCCAACCCAGGAGGTACAGCCCACTAGTCGCCCCTCCAGGCGGTCGGATCCGCGACTCTGACCCGCCCCTGCCCCTGCCCCTGGCACTCCGCTCCGCTCCGCCTCCCGCGACCCCACCGCCCCGCCGCCTCTTTCCTCTGACGTCATCACCGCGGCCTGGCACCGCAGGCTGTCGCACACAGTCTGCGTCACAGCGACGCTTTACGGCTGTCGTGCTCTGCGTGTCCGCCGGCATGGCGGCCGAAGAACCGAAGGCAGCTGCTGATCGGGAACCTCTGGAAGGGACAGACCAGGAACCAGAGGCAGAGGAGGAGCGGGAGGAACCCGAAGGAGCGGACTGCGGCGGCAGGAAGCGGGTGGTGCCGGGCATCGTGTACCTGGGCCACGTCCCTCCCCGCTTCCGGCCCCTACACGTTCGCAACCTCCTGAGTGCCTATGGCGAGGTCGGGCGCGTCTTTTTTCAGGCCGAGGGTCAGTGCGGTGGCCCTGGGGATGGAGGAGGAGAGTGGCGCGAAGGGGTGGGCACGCCTGCATGTCCAGTCGTCTGGGGTTTGGGGCCTGGGGCTTTCGCAGGGGCTGCTCCCGCTTCGGCCCGGCACATCTTTGGTGTGAGTGGTTACCCGGAGACTGGGGTGGGGATGAGGGCGGGGGTGAGTGTGCTTGATGGAGCCTAATTCTCGAATGATTAGCATTCCGATTCTAATCCTGGCTCCTCCCGCCTCGTGCGTACCGGTTTACCGACTTGTTAAATGAGTAGCGCCTGAATAAAAGTCCCAGCGGCTTTTCTACAAACTCAAGCACATCCCCCTTGTCTTTGCGGCTCAAGTCTAGAAACTATATAATCGGTCTTCTTCCCCCACTACCTTTTTACTGGCACTAATTGGATTTGGAGTTGGGGCGGGTGTGAGTTTTAAGTAATGTTCAGGAAGGCCTGATTAATAAGTTGACATTTGAAGAAAGGATTGAGTTAGTTGGGGGGAGAGGTGCACCACACAGTTAGTTGCAATAGCATAGCTAATGAGAGGTGCGTCCCAGTGGGTGCAGCGTGGCCTCTTTGACTCCCTCTCTGCCTTTGGCATACAGACCGGTTCGTGAGACGCAAGAAGAAAGCAGCAGCCGCCTCCGGAGGAAAAAAGCGATCCAAGTACAGCAAGGACTATACCGAGGGCTGGGTGGAGTTCCGGGACAAGCGAGTAGCCAAGCGTGTGGCAGCCAGTCTGCACAACACTCCCATGGGTGCTCGCAAGCGCAGCCCCTTCCGTTATGACCTATGGAACCTCAAGGTGAGGAGTTGGGTCTGTCTGCCCCATCTCTAATCCTCCGGCTCCCCACTCCTGGCCCTGACCTTTGTTGCCCCACTCCCATTTCCTCTCCCTAATCGACCCTCAACTCTTCTTGCCTTCCTTCCCGCAGTATTTGCATCGTTTTACTTGGTCTCACCTCAGTGAACACCTTGCCTTTGAACGCCAGGTGCGCCGACAGCGCCTAAGAGCTGAGGTTGCCCAGGCCAAGAGGGAGACTGATTTCTACCTAAAAAGTGTGGATCGGGGACAGCGCTTCCTTGCGGCTGATGGGGATGCTGCCCGCCCGGATAGCTCCTGGGCATTTGCCCAGCGTCCCACTGAACAGGAGCTGAGGGCCCGGAAAGCAGCACGGCCAGGAGGACGGGAACGGGCCCGCCTGGCTACTGCCCAGGACCAAGCACGCTCCAACCGAGGGCTCCTTGCCAGGATCTTTGGAGCTACATCATCTTCAGAGAGCATGGAGGGACCTTCACTCGTCAGGGACTCCTGAAGGGCAGGGAGGCTCCTTGCATCTCCTATTCCTGCCCTGCTTCCTGTCTACCTCATGCTAGTGTGATAAATAACTACCCAGGCAAACATCTTCTGCCTGTTTCTCAGACTAGGATTATCTGGTGAGGGCCTAGATGTGGAAGCTTTGTGATCCTCCTCTGTTCCCCTTGTCCAATTCTGGTGAGTGCCTGGCGGAGACATCTTCTTGCTAGCATGATTATGGCTGTTATAGATGCCTGTTCGACTTGTTTGCCTACCTCTTGCCCATTGGGATCTCTTAAAAAAATCCCACTTCTGGCCCCAGTAATGGCATTTATTTCCAACTAGAGTGATAATGGCTAGTCCAGGCAATCTTGTTCTGTTTGCTAACTACAGATTTTTGTTTAAAAAACGTTAACAGGTGTAAAAATTAATGGGTTAGAACTGGGTTGGCAACCTCCTTCCAAATGTACTTAGAGAAAATAAAAGAATATGTTCATTTTTAGTTTGGGGGAGCACTGAATAAGTACCAACTTCCATCTCTATGTTTCATTCATTCACTTTCACTCCATCTCCTGGCCTCAGAGTCCCTCACTCAACCTGGGTCCTTTTTTTCTAATTAATTTTTTAGCTCAGTTTGTCATTTATGTAATTCAACATTTATTAAACCACTGTGAAGAAACAGTGGCAGTGGGTAATAACACCGGCCCTTGGTGTTAAGAGTCTAATTGGAATAAGACGGGAGTCATAGAAGCATATAAGGATGAGGGAGGGGGTATGGCAGGTCACTGAATGCTCTTGGTTTTCGGAGGTAAGTCAAGTGCCACAAGGTTTTCCTGGGTCATTTCTGGGAGCGAACCAAGAAAATAACAGTAGAGGTCTGGTATGCTTCTGGAGTTGGAAATAGTACTTCATGGATGGAGTAGTGGTCCAAAACATTGCAAATATGGGCAAAACCTAGAAGGAAAATTGGGAACAAAGGCCCCTTAAATGCACTTATATATGTGTTGGGGGGTAGAGAAGAGGTTCAGGGACAGATATGCAACACAGCCTGATGGCATTAAAGAATCAAAAAAGAAACTGAAAACTCAGGTGTCACAATAAACTAAGAAATCTACACACCATCTCATATAGATTAAGACTGACCATTATCCAGGCAGGAAGTGTTGTAGAGTGTGATTATGATGATTTGGTTTTACTTATGCTGTTTGCTTAGTTTTTTTCAATGTCAGTGTAATTGTTTTTTTCTTTTTAGTGGAGTGGATTCATCCACTTTGTAAATATCCTAGCCATGTTATGATATTAACTTGATAAGTATACTCTATTGGGGAGAATAAAAATGACTACAGTAAAGCTTTGTATTACATAGCATTCCACACAAACCCATCTCCTGTGTATTGTCATCACTCTGATATTAGGAACTCAATGTCCTTGTTTCTGTGTTCATTTCTTGGGATTTTGTTTCATGTGGATTGTTTCCTCAGGTTCATGACATCTTCAGGAGTGCCAGGAAAATCCAATGTCAGAATTTACAGGCTGAGCAGGGTTAGTAATCCCAGTCCTTGGAAGGCTGAGACAAGAGGATTGCAGGTTCCCAGCCAGTCTCATAACTTAGGCCCTCCACAACTTAATAAGACCCTGTTTCAAAATAAGGAATAAAAAATAGGGCTGGGGATGTAGCTCAGAGGTAGAATTATCCAGGGCTCCATCCCCAGTACCACACACACAAAAAAATGTACAAGCTGGCATATTCATTTACCGCACTTCCATACCTGGCTAGTTCTGAGACAGACTTTCTCTCTCTCTTTTTTTCTTTCTTTCTCCCCTATGGTATTTATGGTATAATTTTGTATATAAAGAGAAAATTAGCAGCTTTATGAAAATGCCTCACCCTTCTGGATGTTCTGCCCTGGCTGCACTGGAAGGGCCAGAGCAGAACTCTAAAATGAAGCCATCCGCTCAATTATTGTAGAACAAAGACATGGGCTATGGTTTTCAGATAAATGTGAAAAGTCCAGTCTCAACATTCTCAATGCTGTAATCCAACATGATTGGTCACACAATTTAGAAGAAGAAAGATTTATTTGCTCACTTTTTTTTTCCCAGTCCATGCATGGTCAGGGTCTGAAGCTCAGGGCATTGCAGAGAAGCAGAGAGGGCTAGCAAGCTCTGCTCTCACATGGTGGACGTGGAAGCAGAAAGTGAGCAGATTGAGGAAGAAGGAGATATAATCCCCAAGGCCACACCCCCAGGGACCTCTCCTTAGCAACCAAGCCCCACTTTCAACATTGCTACCTTGTTTCCATGAGGGTTAGGGGGACATTGTAAATCCAAACTTACAGTGTTCCAAAACACAACTTTACCAATATAAAGGAATAGGAAGTAAACTCTCTTTGCTTGCCATTCCTGACCGCCCTGTTCCCACTCAGCTCCCCTTTCTGATTCTGCTACCAAGACCCAGCTCTTCCCTGGCAGCCCTAGCTGGATAAGTCTGGTGAGCCGCGACCTGGGAGGAGTTGGGTGGGGCTGCAGTCCTTGATTCTGGTGGCTTGCAGAGTGGCAGGTGTTGCAGTGCCCTCATGGCAAGTGTTGGGGCCGTCTTTGGCGCCCATTCTGTTGGGGAGGGTGTTCAGTCTTTGCGCCTCTGCAGTCTCAGGGCACAGTCCTGAGGAGTTGCACCAACCCTGAGAGTCGACTGCCTCCACGCCTGCAAGGGGATGATCAAGTCACCACCATGAACCAGTACCTGTAGCAGTGGCCAGGAGCCCAGCGGAAGGAGTCTTGGATTCTCATGAAATTGGTGAGAATGAGTAGAACTGGATGTCAGGCACAGCGACCAGGCTTCCGGCTCCTGCTCTTCCCAGTCTCACCTCTATGGAGCTCTGGGAGATGTATACTGGGAAAAGCTCCCATCCTTGGATTCTACTTGCTCATATGTTAGTAGTGTGACTGGAGAACATGTTTATAACATAGATATGCTTAGCGGGGAACATAGTAGTGTTTGGGGGTGGGCACGCAGAACATAGAACTGACGGTTATCTTTACAAATAAGCAAAAGTACAAGGAAAAGACATGAATTTGTTTTCACTTCAATAAGGAAGCTTTCCTTGGTGGTTCATTTGAGATAGATGCCCTTAGCAGGTTTTGATATGAACGCCAACATGTTAAATAGACACTAGCTAGAGTGTCAAAACTGGACCAGCTTAGCAGACCTGAGATGGACCACTGGGTTGAACCATGGCAAAGCCTCAGCCCTGAACCCACAGTTTAGCTCCACTGGAGAGTAGAAAAACTCAGTTCAGGAAACACCAGAATCAAGGTACAGAGTTGAATAATAGACTAGGAAAGGCAGCAGAGGTCCTGCACAGCAATGAGATCTCTACCCTATGATGACACTGGTCCTTGACTTGCCAAGGAAGCACTGCCAAGTCATTACTGCCGCTGTTAGCACTGTTGCTGGTGGCACAACTGTGCATCAGCTCTTCTGGTGGTAGCACATGGTTGGGACCACAAATATAAAACTTCAGTAACTCTACTAGCAATGTTGCTTACTCTTCTGCTAGTCGCTCAAGAGACTTGCTTATATAGTCTGGCAACTCATCTCATCTGATTGGTCCTTAGATATGGGCCCTGATTGGTTCTTAGATCTGTGTTCTGATTGGCCCTTAGATCTGGGCCTGATTGGTCCATTTTCAATCTCTCTCTGGAATCGCTGGTCAAGTTTAATCTAGAAGTTGGGGAGGGCTGCCCTTTGGCTATTTACCCTCTATCAGATCTGTTGCAAAGTTTAAGGGATAGCTGGTAGTCTAGGAGCCAGAAACTCAAGGACTGTGACCTACCAACCATCAAAGGCAGTGCTCTACTACCAAACTTCACACTTGATCATGTGATCACACTTTAGATCTGTGGCCACTGTCATTCCTCCATCCCTTCCTCCCTTCCCAAGAGTAAGCTTGAGAGGAACCATCACAAAATACAGTCACATGTATACCCTCTGATTCTTTGGGGTTCAATCTGAATATTGTGATTTTCTAGTTTGTGCCTGCTTTTCTTTTTTCATGAGTATCTGTGGGTTGAATAGAAGCTGATTGTGGGTGGATAGGTGGTGATGTTCAGAATCCTGTTTTCTACTCTTCCCATCACATTTAAGCTCAGTGCTTAGGCTCTATTAAGATGTCTCAACTTGAAACCTCCACTCTTGGTTATCCTCATTTCCTTTAGTCTCAGTAACAGTTATTTATCATCTGCTAAGAACCAGGCACTGTTCTTGCCTCTTGAACACACCAGCAGTACAACAGGCCG
The DNA here is from genome assembly GCA_004027655.1 of Graphiurus murinus. NCBI lineage: Eukaryota > Metazoa > Chordata > Mammalia > Rodentia > Gliridae > Graphiurus > Graphiurus murinus. The sequence continues at coordinate 29,782 of PVLC010019502.1, forward strand.
CCACTGGAATTGGTTTTAAAGCAAAGAGAAGCAGATAATAAATACAAATACATAGTAAATTTTATAGTGTTTTGGAAGTAAGTTCTATGTAGAAAAGAAGTCAGAACAAGTAAGGAGACTAAGGACTGGGAGGCCTATGGTTTGCTGTGTGTGTGTGTGTGTGTGTGTGTGTGTTACTGGGGGATGGAACCCAGTGGCATTCTATCTCTGAGCGTCTGAGCTATCCTGCCAGCCCTATATTATTCTTTTGTTTTGAAACAGGGTCTCACTAAGTTGTGGAGGGTCTCATTAAGTTGCTGAGGCTGGCCAGGAACCTGTGATCCTCCTGTCTCAGTCTCTCAAGTACTAGGATTACAAATGTGCAGCACCATGCCTAGCTGGTTTGCAATTTTAAACAGCCAAGCTCAGTGGCCTCCTTATTTAAGCACTTTTCATTGAAGTTTTGGAATTCCTTTTATTACCTTTAAAAGATGTCTCTCAACCAGGCATGGTGGTGCATCCTTGTTATCCCAGGACTTGGGAGGCTGAGACAGGAGGATCACAGGTTTGAGAACGGCCTCAGAAAGTAATGAGACTCTAACCTAGAACCTGTTTGAAATAAAAACAAAACAGGTCTGAGGGCCAGGCATGGTGGTACACACTTGTAATCCCAAGACTTGGGAGGCTGAGACAGGAGGATCACAGGTTCGAGGACAGCCTCAACTACTTAGTGAGGCCCTTGGCAACTTAGTGAGACCCTGTTTCAAAATAAAGAATTAAAAATAGGGCTGTAGCTCAGAGAAAGAATGCCCCGGTCTCAATCTCTAAGTGTGCA
>PVLC010019503.1:0-30483 GCA_004027655.1 Graphiurus murinus
TGTGGCTATACTGTTTTGCATTCTCATTCTCATCAGCGGTAAATAAGAGCTCTTACTAGTCGTATAAGTAACAATTGTAGGCATTTTAATAGGGGTGTATTTTTACCTAATTATGGTTTTGATTCACATTTTTCTAGCGAATATGATAGTGAACATCTTTATTATGTAAAGTATTTTGAGAATCCACTCTATAAAAGCCAAAAGTTAAAGTTCTTAAAGGGGTTAAATTGATATCACAACACATTAAAAAACAGTACTTTGGTGACTTGTTCTGTTCTTGTAAAGATGCAATTTAATGCAGCTTTCAGATGGGATTACATATTGTTGGTGAATCCAGAAAGGGAATATTTAAGAATTATAACTATACCTTAAGAAGTACATAAAATATTTCAGTATTAATTTATTTTTTCAACTTTGGAAAAGGGCCACTTTTGTTAGCTGATTGCTTATTCTTTTTTGTTGTTGTTGTTGTTTGGCTATGTTGAGATCTAACTTTTAGCTGGTTTTAAAATGTAGTTTCACCTATTGTCAAGAAACCAAGCATACCCATTTGTTGATGTTTGGTAAATAACTAATACATTTTGCAAAAGAGTACATTACACTCTATAAAAATGGCTTAGTTCAGGTCCCTTAGAATTAAAGGGAACTGCTGTTTGGTTTGAGCAATGAAGTTTGTCAATATTATGTCTCTGTTAAATTGTTTCCAAATTGTGACTGTTAAAAGAACTGTTTTTGTTCCTTTTAGTGGCATTTATTTTCAACTGGCTTGGATTTTGTCTATCCTTCTGCATCACCAATACCATAGCTGGAAGGTATGGTGCTATCTGTGGATTTGGCCTTTCACTGATTAAATGGATCCTTATTGTCAGGGTGAGTATCTTGATAGCTTTTATCTCTACTATCAAATGAAAAGATAAGAAATTTTCTGTGTGGTTCATAAGTGTTCCCTTTATGCACATGAATTCACTTAATTCAAGGCTTATATTTTTTTAATTATTAGTGATCTCTGTGGTGTGAACTTTTTATAACTTTATAGGAGGTTATTAGTTGCTAGTATAGTGGAAAGAACTTTGAAATTGGAAAAAATTAAGTTTTAGCTGGGCATAGCTGTGTATGCTTGTAGTCCCAGTACTTGGGAGGCTGAGACAGGAGGATCACAGGTTCACAGTCAGCCTCAGCAGCAACTTAGTGAGGTCCTCTGCAACTTAGACCCTATTTCAAAATAAAAGAATAAAATGGGGGTGTAGCTGGAAGACAGAATGCCCCTGGGTTCCATCCCCAGTACGCACACATACACATACACACACAAAAAGAAAAACTTAAGTTTTGAAACTCATCATTTTATATGTATGTTCTCACGTTAAGTAATTTAATTATTCTTGCATTAGTTTCCTAATAGACTCAAATAGCTGTCTCAGGATTTTTGTGAGGTATGAGAAGTAAAGTACCTTGCCTGATTACTCCCCAAATATATGTGCTCAATAATTGATGGCTACTACTATTGTGATAACAGTGCAGATATGCCTAAAATCAAATGAAAACAAGAATTTCAATTGTTTAGCAAATTATTTTGAACTGAAATATCTTCTCTCTCTCTTTTGGAGAGGGATAACATTCAGAGCTCAAAGGTTAGACCTATGAAGTAGCTGTCAACACTCTTTATTGTTGTTATCTTCCTTCTAATAAGTGTTCCTGAAATCACCATCTGCCTACTTCTGGGCATTTATAGAATGGTGTTCAGGGAGACAATGAAACATTCTTTTCTTTCCCCCATCACAACAGCTTGTCCAGTCCCCAAATAATTTTCAGTAAAAATTATATAGGCATTAGTTCCATTGGTTTAATCATTACCTTTGTCTCTTGAAAGACTTTTTCTGGGTTTCTTTTTTTTTTTTTTTTTTTTTTTTGCAGTACTGGAGCTTGAACTCAGGGGCATTCTACCTCTGAGCTACACCCCCAGCCCTATTTTTATTCTTTATTTTGAAACAGAGTCTCACTAAGTTGGGGAGGGCCTCAGTAAGTAGCTGAGGCTGGCTCAGAACCCAGATCCTCCTGTCTCAGCCTCCCAAGGGGCTTCTTTTTACAAATGTTTCTTCTAGATTTTTTAGGCTAGGGCCTAGGAGAGTGATCAAGAGTGGCTTTACTTAGTCATTGTTTTAATAAGTCTTAGGAAAAGTTACTCACACTTTTAAATGCTATTATACGATTAATAAATCAAGGTACATAAATTATATAAGTCAGATTTATTTTAACATTGATTTCTGCTCAAATCAGGTAAATCTTAAAGTTTTCATTAAAATTATAGATCTGATTGTCAGCTTCTCTTAAATGCCCCAGACACTTTGATAATATATCCCTATTATTACATCTATTTCAAAAGTGTGTATTACACAAGTATTAATGAATGAAATACATTTATTAATTATTTTAAATTTTATTTTACAGTAATCTTATCAGATCCCAATTTGGTTCAGACCAGAATATGGATTTTAGTTATTAATCAGTTGATTCTTGATTGGTACCTGTGGACTGGTTTCTTATAATTAAAATATGAGTCAATTTAAGAACTATACCTGGTAGTTTTTAGTTTAATTTTATTTCAACAGCTATATATTGAGTACCACCATAAGCAAAAATCTGTTAGGTGTTACAGAATATACAAAGAGAAATAATTCCTGACCTTGCAGAAGGTTTACTAGAAAAACCTTAAAAGAGCCGGGCGTGGTGGTGCACGCTTGTAATCCCAGCATTTGGGAAGCTGAGACCGGAGGATCCAGGTTCTCAGCCAGCCTCAGCTACCTAGTGAGGCACTCTGCAACTTAGTGAGATCCTGTTTCAAAATAAAGAATAAAAAATAGGGCTGGGGGTATAGCTCGGAGGTAGAATGCCCCTGAGTTCAATTCCCAGAACTGCAAAAAAAAAAAGAAAGAAAAACCTTAAAAGTGTTGGAGTTAGGTATGTCCAACCCTGGTTAGGATACAAATAGAACTAGTTGCTGTTACTCAAATGGCAATTTTCATCTAAATCACAGAACACAAAAAGTGATTTGAGGACTATTTCCCCAATCTTCCTATCCTGTAGGTATAAGGAAGAAGTTAGCCTATTATTTAACTGATTTCTTTGGGTATTAGAGCCTACTGTCTAACTTAATCTTCTCAACCTCCAGTGACACGTTGAGAAGGGGTTAGATGATCTAGTAATCAGTTTTGGTTAATGTGATAAGATGAGGAATTTGAGTTTCTGAAAGTTTTGTAAGGTAGTCTAGCATCAAGTTTGGTCATGAGGACGTTTGAAGTATGTTTGCTAAATTAAGGTTAATACCTTAACCTGTGTGTATTAAGAATTGATATTAGTCAAAGATTTTTAAAAATCCATTGTATAAAATAACAATAGCTACCATTCATTGACTGTGCTCTAAGCACAACATTACAAACACCAAGTTCTTTAATCCCATTTGTATCTCTAAACCAGCTATCTTATTGATGATGAAACTAAGAATAAAAAGGGTCTAGTAATTGCCCAAGGTCCCATAATATATATGGGTTAGAATTAACTTGGTCTCAGTTCAACGCCTATCCTTCTTATTCTGTACTGCTTCTGTTATACTGTACTATGACTTCTACTCTAATGCTTTAAGCAATAAATTCATCTTGAGTTTAGTGCTGAGAGGAAGGTTTCCTCCAAAAAGTCTGATGTTTCCTTTTATTAGATGATAATTATTTTATAAGACACACTGTTGTTTTCTCTTTCATTTCTGAGCTGCCATGGAATCTCAGATTTAAATATCTTTTGCCCAGAATTCTGTTATTACTTCTGCCTAAGGCTTTTGATGTTTTTATTGTTTGTTTAAAAATGCATCTGTATTTTATTAAAAAGTAGTATGATCTTTTTGAAAGTAGACATGATAAACAGTTAATACTCGTGTTTTATTAATAAAATTAAGTCAGGTAAATTCTGTAGCCTGTGGTTGGCCAATCAACGTGATTGATTTATCTGTTAATCAAAACAACAATTTGAAGCCGGGCATGGTGGCGCAATCCCACCATTCCCAGCATTGGGAGGCTTGTAATCCCAGCATTCGGGAGGCTGAGACTGGAGGATCGCAACTTAGTGAGACTCGGTTTCAAAATAAAGAGTAAAAAAAAAATAGGGCTGGGGGTGTAGCTCGAAGGTAGAACGCCTCTGAGTTCAATCCCCAGTACCGCAAAAAAAAAACAAAAAACAAAAAACAATTTGGCTTGGCTTAGCACTATGATTTTAGTACTTTAGAACATTTTTGATAAAGATGAGCCCAAAGCTTATCCTTTTTACCTGGTAAGTCTTTCTTTTTGACTTCAGAGTGAAGGTATTTGTACTATTCACTTTGGAGTAAATAAGAAATATCTTTATGGTAGATATTCTTGATGAAAAATTACTTTTCTTGATTTTCTGGTTGACTCTTACTGAGTACCATATGTAAAAAATTAAAAATGTATTGTTTAGTTCTTAATTCTTTTTGTTTTTTATAGTTTCTAATGCCTTTAATAAAATTTTCTTAAATTCTGGTTATTAATGACAATATTTTATAATCAAATATTTTATAATTTTTCAATTTTCAAGTTCTTCATTGTACCTTTTTTTTTTTTTTTTTTTTGCGGTACTAGGGATTGAACTGGGGCGTTCTACCTCCGAGCTATACCCCCAGCCCTATTTTTTTTTTTTTAATTCTTTATTTTGAAACCAGGTCTCACTAAGTTGCGGAGTGCCTCACTAGGTAGCTGAGGCTGGCCGTGAACCCGGATCCTCCGGTCTCAGCCTCCCAAATGCTGGGATTACAAGCGTGCGTCACCACGCCCGGCTTGTACCTTTTTTAAATGTGTGGGAGTATGTGGGATTTGTATCTTTAATAGTACTTGAAATTTTTAATCTTTCTAAAACTTTAAACTAAGAATTTAGATGATAGTTTATTAATTAAAATAATTCCAGAGAAAATACTTAAAAAGCTTTAAAAAATAGATTTAGATAATCTTTAGTTGGTATGCTTCACAAATGGTGACATTATTTAGAATTTGTAAGTATTTTCCAAAACTAAAGATTTTTAAAGGTTGGAAATATTTTTAATTAACTTCAAATTCAATCACAAATCTGCATTTAACAAAATATTTTTTAGTTAAATCAGATTCAGTTTGGGACCAGTGGAAAGAAGGTAGTAAAACATGTTCATGTTCTTCTATGAAACACTTAAAAAAATTATTTGGTGCATTGTTTAGGTACTGCATAGTTAGGGGAGGAATAGGGAAGAGTTCTCTGAAATAAATCTGAAAAAAACTAGATTTATATTTTAAAAACTTTATGAAGGATGATGTCTGGAGTCTAATTAAGGAAAAAGATATCTCTGTCCTGTACCATCAAACCCTGCTTTCCATCTGCTTGTTCATATTCCCACATCACAGCGCATATAAGACTGTCTACCATGGCCACTAATAGGAACTGTTGAAATGCCCCTTCAAGGTTCATTTAGCTTTTCTCAGCTCACTGTTGGGAACTGAATGCTAGCACATCTAGTTTGAAAATAAAAAGACTCTAATGAGTTGGGGGTCTTTATGTGCCTAGTATTTTTGGCAGCGATTAACAGTAGGGGGTGTACAGAAGGTCAAAAGCTCTTCTTTTTAGAGGTCACCAGAACATCCCCATCTGATAAGATTAAACTAATGTGGCTTTTGGTGTTAATATCTAAAGCAGCGGGTTGCTGTAGGGTGTTTGGAATGGTAGTTGTGGCTTTGAGAGATTATGAAAAAAAGACTGACATGTGAACTCTTTAATGAGAAATGCTTGATTCAGATATATAGCACTTTTCTTTCTTGCAAGCAGTTTGAAATTTGTATTTTACATGGGGTTGTTTCTGATTATACAAGAGATTTTTTTCTCAAGTATGTGTGTATGTCCTCAAGTATTTTCTTTTTGTTCTGTTTTTAAATGTTAAAGATTTTTTGAGGCAAGTTATTCTGAAAACAGAATAGTCTGCAATTTTAAAATGTAGGTGTAACAAATATAATTAATATATTTATATTCACTCCATAGTTTTCTGATTATTTTACTGGCTATTTCAATGGACAGTATTGGCTTTGGTGGATATTTCTTGTACTGGGTAAGTGTATTCTTCATGCATTTCACTTAAACTAAGTTTACTTAACTTTGGTATTCTCTAAATTATAAAATGTAAATAAATTACATGGAAAGAATTTTTATGCTATAAAATTCTCATATTCAAGCACAGCATTTTAGGTTATTCTGTATAGCACTCCAAATTTCTAACATTTAAAATGCAGAGGCTATCAACATAAAGAATGGTTTCAAAAGATAACCTCATACTACAAAATTTGGAAATTCCAACATGATTAAAAAATTACCTTCAGTGTTTATCTTGGAAAATATAGATGCATAATTTCTTTAATAATCTTAGAAGATTTGAGGATGAGATAGTTTGGTTGTTCTATCGATTGCCTTATTTTTAGGTCATGGAAACATTCTTTATGGTTTTGAAATGTGCCCTGCATTAATCATTAATCAGCCAGGCATACGGAATGGCTTCATGCCTAATGATCACAGTACTTCTCTAGAGTTGTCTTCTTATAAGGCATGCCTTTTTATTCATATTGATGAATTTGATGGATTTCAGTTTATTTATATGATAATTAAGTTCATCTTAAAATCACATTATACTTTTAACCCATATTTCAAGTGTGCTTACTGACATTTGAAAGAATATATTTTATTTCTACTGAAAATAATTGCACCAGAGAATAATAGCCTTTCAGTAGGTGGCAGTCTTCTCTTCAAGTTTGTATTTCTGTAACTCTTTGGATTTTTAGGGCAACAAATTTTTAGTGGTAGCTAAGGTCACTAATTTTTTTGTCTAATATATTCTAGTGGAATTATTCTTGTGACTTTTTTTGACTTATTTTTGTAACTATTGGGAATGAAGACTTGTATAATAAAGGCTAAACCAATTTTATGTTGTTAATTGTTCTGACTGCTTGAATTTCATTCTCTTTATTGAATTTCTTACCTAAAATGAAAATTTTATAGTCTATTAAGTCAACATAATAAATGAGTATATTTGCTTATATGTGCATTTTTAAGAAATTAGAGGAATTTTAGGAAGATAACTGTGGGAACAGAGTAGAATGCAGAAGACAGCCCCAGTTCTACATTAGAACTGCAATTAGCATTTGTTTAGGAGAATGTAAAAATTTAACCAATAATAAAAATGTTGCTCTCACATACTCAAAAGGATATTGAGCACATTGTAGAACAGTGAGGAGTAATAGCCACTGAGTAAGGGGTTTTAGATAAGATTGTCTTATTTTAGGAAAATGCCTGATCAGAACGAAATATGTCCTCGGAAATAATAGCTTCATAGACAAAAGAAGGGATCTTACAAATAATTTTGGTTTGCATTGGGGAACCAATATCTTTGAATAGCATCTGGAAGGGGATGAGAGTGGAATTCAGAGAGAGGGAGTCAAGTTGAGGGGGTTGGGATATGGAAAGCAGATGGGACTGGCTGTTTAAGTCACTACGGGTGTATTTCTTCTATCTTTTTTTCTCCAATTTATTACATTTTTTTTTCTTAGTGCTTTGGTTATTGCTGTGTAGTTTGGGTATACATTTGTTTTTGGACTTTGTATTCAGACACCTTTCCTCCTGTCAAGGAAAAGGAAAGTTGCATACATACATATTTTCTGTTTTTGCTATTGTCATCCACCACTATTTTCTTCTTATAAATATACTGGAGTTAATGTTTCCCTAAGAATTATATGCTTAAGTGTTTCAAAGGCTTATTTTAATAATGAAATGCTTTTATATTTTTCATCCAAAGCTTTGAAGCATTTCACAGGTATTGCTTTTTTAATTATTAAAAATATCTGATAGAAATGTTTATTACTTTAAAATACTGCTTTACAGAGGAGAAAACTAAAGTAGATATCTCAGATGTCTACCCACATGTCTAATCATCTGAGATAACACTAGAGTGACTGACTGCCTCCCATATCTTCTTTCCTGACTCTTGTCTTAATTTGTATTATGTATTAGTCTTTTATCACTTCTCAGAAATAAGAACTCATAATTAAAAATATGTACATAATGCATATATCTTCAAATGCAGATTTGACAGGTGACAGGCATTGATATTACTAGACAGGCTCATTGTTTTTTTTCCCCCCAATGTTTAGCAACTATTTGCACATGTTCTCTCTCAAATATGTAAATGAATGTCTTGGTTTAATCAGTAGTTATATTAATTGAAAAGCTTGGTAGAAAATGAGATTTCTATGAATTGAATCAAATTAAATGCATTAGGAAAATTTGCCCTCTAAATCACTTAACAAATATATATATTTTTATGTAATTCTGGATTATCATAGTTGGATTTGCTTTACTTTAATTGTGGTATGTTTAGGTTTACCAAATTGAAAGAATGTTGATGTCAGTAAATTTTTATTATATTTTCTCATGATGGAGGTATCTTTATAGTGTGAAATATATTTAGAATAAATTGAATCCTGCAGATGAATTTCCTTGAGCCAAAAGAGTCTTATTTGTAATTGTATATTTTAAATTTATCATTGCCTCTTTCTGTATAAGAGCATAATATATCTGAATTATTTCAATCTTCTCAGGCCTGCTTCTATTCTTCAGAGGATTTGTTAATTATCTAAAAGTCAGAAACATGTCTGAAAGTATGGCAGCTGCTCATCGAACAAGATACTTCTTCTTACTATAGAGGTAAGAAATATTAATATAATGACTTGATTCCCCTAAGGTATTTACTTTGCTAGGTACGTATTAAATGCTTAATGTGTACTTATCATTTTTACTCAAAAGTTAAAAGAGAAAATATATTTTAATACTATTAATAGCTTACTGAAATCTAATAAGTTATAGACATTTTTAGATAACTTAGATTTTTAAAATTGAATTTCATAAATTTAAAAATTTAAAATACATAATGAGTTAACTAAAACTTTAAGGCATACTTTTTAAACTTCTTTTTAAGACTGACCACCAATTTTGTTTGAAGTAACCACCAGCACACAATTTGAAGACTAGAAAAACAAAATAGGACAAACTATTTACACAAAAGGGATGGACATTTTACATAAAATAATGTGAAATCTACATAAACATCTGGTGAAAAAAATCAAAGCTGTGATTGAAAAGCAGTTTGTCATACAGTCATCTTAACAGTCTAGATCAAAGAGTAATGAAAGTTGTGTGAAGAAAATAGTTCTGTTGTTTTCTTAATGTGTATCATTTTGTAGCAAAAATGAAAGCTACAGTTTGAATAACTGGGAATATCAAGAAGTGAGCAGAGGCTATTTTACTAGTTACCCAGCAAGTTTCTGGAGGCTGTGTGTGAAGTCATAGCATTTATTTATTCTGCAGCCACTGGTAGCTGCACATGTACTCATGTGCTTACTTTCTATTTTTAAATCAAGTGCTATATACTTTATATCTATCAATGATTTTAAACTGAAGTATTTGAACTCAAAAGCAAAATGTCTACTGAAACAATTTATGAATGTAGAACTACAAGGACAAAGTATTATGGGGTTGCTATAACTAAATACAGTTAACACTCCATATTTGTGGGTCCTGCATCTCTGTATTTAACCAACCACAGATTGAAAAAGGAAAGTTGCATCCATACTGAACATGTATAGACTTTCCCCTGCATCATTTCCTAAACAATAAAGTTGACAACTTTTTATGTAACATTTAAGTTGTATTAGGTGTCATATGTAATCTAGAGACAACAAAGTATATGAAAGGATGTGTGCAGGTTATATGCAAACATTGTCCCATTTTATGTAAGGTATTTGAGCTTTTGAGGATTTTGGTGTCCAAAGTGGGTCCTGGAATCAATCCCCTATGTACATCGAGGGATGGTTGTATTCTTTTGTATAAGTGACTTGTGTGCTTTGTGATTTGGTTGCTTAAATTTTATTTATAACTTACATGGGTTATTCATAAGCATATATGTACTTATTTCTGTTCAAGAGTGCAATGTATGCAGTTGTATTTCTGGATCATATTAAAGTATCATTTAAATGTTCCATCAAGATCCTGCTATCCCCAGATGATGTTACATTTCCTTTTTAATCAGTAAAATGTCTTTGCAAACAACTCATTAAGAATTTGTAGTATTAATAGGATAAAAAGCAAAGCTTACTACTTTAAATGGTATTTTGTGAGTAGTATGATTATCCTATGGATTTGAAGAATCTAAAATAGAATATAAATATTTTCTAGATGAAGATCTCCTATAGAAGTACTATCCTTTAAAATATATTGATATATACTACTGTATCTTCTAATGTATACTACTTTGTTATCTTTATCAAAAGACCATTCTGTACTTGATATAATGCTATAAAATGAGTTTTTATTGTACTATGATTTAGATAAGTATAAATATATTTTAAGACAAATTCTTTCTTTGTCTTTAGACTGCATCTGCCCAACATTCCTTTCTTATGCCAATGTGAAATTTCCAGATCATCTGTAAACCTACAACTTCAATAGAATAGAAGACTACTAATAACAAGAAAAATTAGTGAAGAAAAGATGGAGCTTCAAAACTGAATGGCAGGGTGGTTTATGCTTAAAAGCCATTTCTGTTCATTCTTTAAATACTTGTATTTCATTTGTTCTGCATACTTGCATATGTGCCCATTTAAAGATTTGCATATACTTGAAAGAAACCGTGAAGTTGAAGCAGTAAAGTCCAGTCACATTTGGTTAATCAGTGTTGATACAATTGACAGAGTTGAGTGATAAACTGTCTTCCAGCATGTAAATGCCATTGACTTCTGACTTGACCATTAGTATAATAAAAATGAAATTATTAACCATGTCACATGCTTTAGTTTCTGGCTCTTAGATTTCATCCAGTAATTCTACACACGAAATACTATGTTATATATAAAGTTCATTAAAATATGCAGTGCTAATTATTAGAAAGGATTTGTTAGATTTTCAAACATGATATTATTTAGGAAAACCCTTTTTGTAAATAACCATGCAAAATTACTTTTTACATTGTTTTCTTAGAAATTATGTCTAGATTATCTTTTCATTAATTTTAAATTAAGTGAACTAAATATATAGAGAGAAACTTTGAGTGTTACAGATAGTTTGTTTTAGAGGAAAATTTTAAGCAAATGTGGGGGATACCAGATGTCCTTTATAAGACAGTTTTTAAAAGGGACATAATAGTTTTAGGAATTTTCAAATGGGAAGCTTGGTTTTTAGGATTACCCATCTTAGAGATTCTTACAGGAAGAGATTGTATTAGCTATTATATTTATTTCATTTAAGACAATTTTAAAAATTAAATTTTCAAATAAGGTATTCTCATTTGCATTTGTCTTTTAAAAAGCCAATAAAATTATCTTTCAATATCACTGTAATTTTCTTTAGATGTTTAATTTGTTAAGCTTAGCAAATAAAGTCTTGTTTTATTAATAGCTCTTTGCTTTATGATTGTAGGATAATTTGTAAAAACATAACCAAATTTGAAATATACGAAATACCTATTTTCAAGTTACAGAAATGTGTCTGTGGAATATACGGGTGTGAGATGTGTGTGTGTGTGTGTGTGTGTGTGTGTGTGTGTGTGTGTGTGATGAGAATGTGTAACCATTACTACAACTGGAATCTGCTTTACATTCATAAACTATTACATTTTGCATCTTGCAAATCATTTTATGTCTCATCTTTTTTTCTTTTCAATTATGTCTTTGTTTTTGAATGCCAACATTTAAAAGAATGAGAATTATCTCTTAAACATAAAATTCACTTAATATAGCTATATAGAACATAAAGATTGCTTATTAGACACTGACTCCTATTAAAAGATATACCTAACTATTCAGGGACATTTTTTATTTCTAAAAAAAAATTACTATGCTTTATAACTTCCTTTATAACTTCCTTTGTATTTCTCTGTATTTTCTAATTTTTTTCTTTGCCTTTGATAAATAAAACATGCAGTTTTGTTTGCTAATTGAGCCTCCTATATTTTGTTTTCCCTCATTCAGTGTGTAAAATTTTTATTGTTGGTTAATGTATTTGTATTACACCCCTTGAAATAAAACAATAGCATGGGGTAAGCAAAATATTTAATTTAGTTTCCCAATTTGAAAAGTAAGTAAAATTAGAATGTACTAGTAATATACAAACTCATTCTTGATTTCTTCTGTTCATTTCCTATGGGCCTATACTTTATTCTTTTAATAATTTTTAAATGAAATTAAGCTTTGCTACTGGTAGTTTTAAATTTGTAGGAAGCTCAGCTATCAAACATCAATTTATTAAAATTTTATTTTAGTTTTTATGGTACTTATACATGGTTTCTGAATACAGATGTGTCACTTTGATCCAATATCAAAACTTCACTTTTCATTTTGTTTTTTTCTTCATAAATCTAAGGTTCAAATACACATGTTACCTAATCCTTTAAAATTGGTATAATGCAGTGGTAGCCTTAAATCTCATCATCCAAGCAGGGACATCAAAATGTTACTTTCAAAAACTTAACATTCCCTTCTAGATTTGTCAAATCCTGCATACTTCCCTTCATTTCCTGTGAGCTTGTGCTGGAACAGCTGTTGTTGTGTTTTAAGACACTTGGCCACCTTCGCACTCTGCCTTAAAGACTGAAAATCAAAACTCTTATTAGGATGTCTAAACATTTTTTTGCATGCATATGAACTGGGGCTTGGAAGTTAATGCAAAAACATCTTAAATTATTTCTGTTGTATTTGAATAAGTTAGCTATGGCTAGTATAATCCACTTTTATGTAGTTATGTAATAGACTACTTTAAAGGAAAAATGCATTTTTATAAAGAATGTATTCAGGATAGAATTAAAAATTTAAAATTTCAATATAAATCCCATTTGCATTAAGTTGAAAATGAAAATTTCTGCTTACTGGAAAAAAATACTGATCTTTAGCCTACTAGTTCAATCCTATAAAATATTTCCCATTTTAGATATGGCTTTGAAGTTCATAATTTTTAATTAGCTAAAATAATAATCACAGGTATTTTGCTAATTTTCCTCAACAGGAAAATTCGAGCTCAGAATATCCAGTTGGAGAAAAATTCAGGGTTTTTCATTTAATGTATTTTTCCCCAAACTGGTATTTACTTGTTCAGAAACACAAAAGTAAAGCAGACATGGTGGTACATGCCTATAATACCAGTATTTGGGAGAATGAGACAAGAGGATCTCAGATTTGGGGCCAGCCTCAGCAATGTAGTGAGACTGTCAGCCAGAGCAACCTAGCAAGACCCTTTTTCAAAACAAAAAATAAGAGGACTGGGGATGTAGCCACCAACTGATCCAATCCTCAGCACTGCAAAGAGAAGAAATGAAAACACAGAAGTATTAACAGTGAGCCCAATAATGTACTTAACTAAAGTGACATATATCTTAAGTTTGCTCAGAACAGTCCTGGTCATTCCTGTTTTCTTGGCATCAGTAGTGCTTCCTCTCACTCTCAAAAATGTCCTAATTTGGAGGATAAGTTACATAATCACCTTAAATATAATTATTCACTCTACTGAGAAGTGATACCTTAACTCATTACCCTTTGAGAGAAGAAACAGGAATAAGGGCAGGAGCCAGTTATTGTTGTTAGAGTCTTTTCTAGCCAAGCATTTTTTGGCCTGTAAAAAAAGCATAGATTTTTTTTGTTGTTTTGTTTTTTGTATTTTTAGTAGAAGTTGTTGTATTTGAATGATTATAGCTTATGGTAAACAGTAAACAATGACTTTTATATTTTTTAACTGCTGTTAATGTTATTTTAATTGTTTATTAGTTATTTAGCTCAAATAGTCATACGAAATATTAGAACATTTTTAAAAACCTCATTCTTCATAAAATTCAACTGTTAGATGATAATGTGCCATTTATTATTATAGGAATGTCATTGCCCATATATAAAATATGCTGGCATGTGTTTTACTTGTAAATAAAGTTATATAGATGTGCAAATGTGAAACTGTGATGCATCCTTTCAAAAACCAGTTTAAGATTCAAAATAGATTTTCACTACCTTGACCTAACAGACATGATTATGTGATGGGACTCAAGATTTTGAGATGAGAACAAATCTGGCATGGAATTGGGTTGGAGTATGCAACATCATTTAATTCCTCATAGTTGTTTGTTAGGAGATAGAGCAGGGCCATTTCAATAAATGCAAAAAACCCCAAAAAACAACCCAAATAATTTGTGTTCATTTCTACTTTGCAAAATACCACCATAAAACAGAGTCTCTCTAAGTTGCTGAGGCCGTCACTAAGTAGCTGAGGCTGTCTGTGAACCTGCGTTCCTTTTGTCTCAGCCTCCCAAGTACTGGGATTCCAAGCATGCACCCCCATACCTGTCTCATTTCATACTTTTAAAAAATTAAAAAGAAAATATTTGTTTTGAACTCAACATGTTAGCTTTACTTTCTTGATAGTTTCAGTTTGGTTTTCATTTTTGTTTGTTTTGAGAGGCTGAGCTATCAGCTTCTAAAAGATCCACCTATTTTTATTTTTGGGGGGTGCTAGAGATTGAACCCAGGGGCATTCTACATCTGAGCTACACCACCACCTCCATTTTATTTTTCATTTTGGAACAGTCTCACTAAGTTGCTGATGCTGGCCACTAACCTGCGATCCTCCTATCTTAGTCCCAAGTACTAGGATTACAAACATGCTACCACGCCCAGCTTAATGAAAACTTTAAAAAACCCAAATCCAATAACTAAATACAGGAAAGAGATGGGGTATTGCTCCTTTAACTGCTGAGATTATAGCAAGCCAAAATCACACTTTCAGTTCACAGAATCTTAAAGGTTGTTTTCCTATCTTTTCATACTTGTACTTTATTACTCTCCCATTCTTTTTGTGTGTGTTCATTTTAATTAAGTCAACACTATCATCAGGGATACAGAAGAGGCGTAGTTTCTTCTCCTAGCTTAACCAGAGTATAGCCAAATTCAGCAAGTGAAACAAGTTTACCCCAAAGTTTAGATGAAATTTGTAGGGCAGCCACTACCTTTAGATATAGAACAAAGAAAACTACCTTATTGGAAAATACAAACTCTTCAGAGATGCAAGAACAGTGTATCTGCATTTCCTTGTGTGGAAGTATGTTATTTTTTTCCCATCAAATTTAAGTTTTCAGTGATCTGAATTCTGGCAGAGGGTTTGGCCATGTGATCTATGTAATTTGGATTATAAAATTTTAATTCCCATCTTAAATATTCAGAGGGATAACCTAAAGATTATTAATTACTACAAAGCATTGGTGACTGCTCATCCAATATTATAGGTGGTGATGCATTAAGTGTGAAGCATCACTTCCTGAACACCAAATTTTAAGATGATGTACAGACCATGGAAAAAAAATGTAGCATCCATTCACTGAGAACACCAATACTGAGATTAGTCTCAGAAAATCAAGGGTGGTAGCCAGGCATGGCAGGGATGCCTGTAATCCCAGTACTTGGGAGGCTGAGATGGGAGGGTTGCGGGTTCAAGGACAGCCTCAGCAAGTAGTAAGACTCTCATTAACCTAGCGAGACCCTGTTTCAAAATAAAAAAAATAGGGCTGGGGGTGTAGTGCAGGGATAGAATGCCTCTGAGTTCAATCCCCAGAACCAAAGCGGGGGAGGGAAGAGGAAAGACAGGGGTGGTGATGCTTTTTTGTGAAAGCTAGAAAGAAAATAGTAAACGGACTTTAATGCAAAGAGATTGGTGGAGTAGTTGAAGAAGCTTATGGGTCGGAGGGAGGGGAGAAGGGAGGACTGAAGAAGGGAACAGTTAAAACAATACTACAGCAGTATATGAGGGTATTACCAGTCTCATTAAGTTGTGGGGAGGGAGGAGAAGAGAGCAGGTACACAGAAAGCTCTGGGAATGTTTGTTTTTAACATATCAAACCTCACTATATGTATAATTGCAATGCCCTAATAAAAACAAAAAATTGTTGACAGGCAAAAAAATAAAAATGAGGGCAGATGTTTAAAAATATTTAGTCAAAGATATTATTTTAAGTAATTATATTTTATACTTTGAATTAAATGTTTTTTTTCCACCTGTTTAAGAAAGGTTTCTTTTTTATTGACATACAGGAATTAGAAACTTTTAAAAGACAAGAACAGTGATTGTTATTCAGTATTATGTGTCATACACAATCCCCTGAAGGTTTTTTTCTTTTTTTTTTTTTTTTCGGCGGTACTGGGGATTGAACTAAGAGGCATTCTACCTCCAAGCTACACCCCCAGTCCTATTTTTTTATTCTTTATTTTGAAACCGAGTCTCACTAAGTTGCGGAGTGCCTCACTAAGTAGCTGAGGCTGGCGGCGAACCCGGATCCTCCGATCTCAGCCTCCCGAATGCTGGAATTACAAGCGTGCGCCACCACGCCTGGCTCCCCTGAAGGTTTTGAGGAACATTTTAGCATTGATTTCTAGAAGTTCCAATGCGATCAATATATCAACCAATGATGTAATCAATCAATGATATATCAATCAATGATGGTACATTTTCTTTCAGTTTGAGGTTCTGGAATTTTGGTTTAGTGGTGCTGTCAATTCCTTTCTCATTGTGCCCTCTTTATATCTAGCTCCTCATATATATATATAATGAGGACCTATGTATATGAGACTTCCTGTAGGGGAAGGAGAATGGCAAATAAAATGAGATTCTAAAGAGCTAATGAGCATTTGTGGAGAGGGGTACTGGAGATTGAACCCAAGGTCATTCTACCTCCAAGCTACACTCCCAGTTCTTTTTGTTTTGAAATGGCTTCACTAAGTTGCTGAGGATCTCACTAAGTCGCTAAGGCCGGCCTCAAGTCTGTGATACTCCTGTCTTAGCCTCCCTAGTATTGGGATTGCAGGTGTGGACCACTGTGCCTCGCCAGGTCACCCAGGGTGGCGTGGGGACGTTGCAACAGAAGGGAACTGTGCCAACGTAGTAGTTATTGCCACTGTGATCCTGTACGGAAGCAGAATTGGATGGATTACTCCATCATATAGTAGACCTTTTTCTTGCCTTAATGAATATTTCTTTTCACTAGCAATTTCTTTTCTCCATCTTTGAAGAGGGTACAGATTATTGAGAGGCAGCTGTATGTAACAGAAAGGATGAGTTTGGGACCTATATTACTTAAACCATTTAATCCCAAGTTTTCAATTTTGCCTTCAACAAAATTGACATTGGTGCATTAAAATAGGTTGGAAACAATAATGCTGAGCATATATGTATATATAATTTAATATTAGCATTATTAAGTATATATTATATATTTTATATAAAGGTTTATAGATGTTCCACCTCTGTCACTATGGGACAAATTTATGGGTTAAATGGGTTAACCTTGTCACACAAGTTCAGATGATTTGCTTAATTGAAACCTGTTTCTTCACCTGCTTATTAGAAGGCACAACATGTCTCTGAGGATTAGAAGAGATTTATGTGCCCCCAAAGTATAGCTGTTATTATCCCATCTTTGCTTTTTGTATTTCCTGCAAACCCCTATGAAGAGGATAATAGAATAGGATCATGTTAACCTATTGTTTACTCTTGTCGCAAGTGGAATACAAGCAGAAGTTCCTAGATGACACTTGATTTGAAACATAGAGAGGAGCAATATAGCATGCTAGCTTCTAGATGGTAGGAAGAGAGAGCGTACTCACCTCTCCCGGCAGGAACTTGAGGGCCCCAGGCCAGGCCCTCAGAGTGAACTATGACATTACCTTCTGACTAGTGACTCATTTCTTTTGCCTAGGGGTTCTGTGCACTGAAATCCTGGCTGGGGATGTGATCAGGAAATAACTTGATGGTCAGGTTGTTTCTGATTCTAGGATAAATTACTTCACCAACTCTCTTCTATAATCATGGGTTAACCATGGACTTCTTTCCAAAGATGTTTATTCCTTCAAAACAGAAATGCTTAGATGGGAGTTAAGTCCCCTAGACTCTACCCTGATTATAATTTGGGTCATTTAGATGTTTTCAAATGCCCCTGTTTATAGTTTTTGAAGGAACGATGCTTTTTATTTCTGCACAAAATCTATTTTGTACACTCTCCCTAGAGAATATTATGTTGAGATCAGCCAGTCTCAGAAAGTCAGGGGTCCAGTGTGTTTTCTCATATGTTGAAGCTAGAGAGAAAAATAGCAAATGACAATCTTCAGATAATTGAAGAGAAAGACCAGTAGAATAGTGGAAGAGGATAGAGGAGGTGGGGAGAGGAAAAGAAAACTGATGAAGGAAACAGTTCAAATCATGCTATGTCTGTGTATGAAGACATCACTACCAACCTCACTAATATGTATGGGAAGGGTGGGACCTGAAGGGAAACATACCAAGACCTGTGTGCATGCACGTTTGTATCACTTTGAACCGCATTCCTGGTGTATAATTACAATGTACCGACAAAAGCCTTTTCCTTTCATCCTCTTTCTCTGATTTCAGTCCTCTTTCTACACATCACTGTGAGCCACTCATGTGGACACTGCAGATAGTATTCACTTCAGACGTCATTGCTGATATAGTCACCCCTCTTTTCTAAATATGTCAGTATAAGAAGTACATGAAGTCAATTGTGAGGATCTTTTTCACCCATCTCCTATCTCCATCTCCCTCTCTCTAGAATTAACCACTGTAAACAATTTATTACACACTCTTACAAACTTTTTGCACATACATTTTTTTTTTTGGCCAGGATGATCCTGTGCCCTATGCCAGTGTAACTTCTGGCTTCATATAAAGTTAAGAAGATCCCAGGTAGAGATGTCTTAAAAAGTCTCCATTTCCTGTGTATTCCAAGGAGATAGCTCTCAGAGGAGAGCACTGTTTTTTTCTGTGAGCATAGTTTACTGCTACTGAAAAACTGAGGCATATTTCCTGAAAGTTTTAAAGCCTTATAAATCCATTTGTAAGAAGTTCTCTGGAACTGGGTCATTAATAGGAAAGGGCTCAGGGTTGCCAAAGAAATCCATGTCAAGTAGGCTTGGGGAAGACTAGAATGATTCTGGCTTGAAAATGCATTTTTTGGTATGACCAAAGTTGTGCCCCAGGATGTGATAGTCACTGTTTCTGACTAATCTTACAGACACTTAGAACCCCTCTGTAATGGCATTCTCCAGAGAAACAGAAGCAATAAACTATGTGTGCTCAAATGTCTGTATCTAGAGATTAATGATGGGAATCGGTTCATGTGATTCTGGAGATGGAGAAGTCCCCCATCTGCAGTTTGCAAACTAAAGAAACAGGAAAGCTGGCATAATTCAGTGTGATTCCCATGGCCTGAAAACCAGGGGGGGGGGGGGAGCTGATGTAACTTCTGGTCTGAATCCAAAGGTGGAGGTGGGGTAGTACTGGTGTGGAGTCCTGGAGTCCAAAGGCCCAAGAACTGGGATCTCCAATGTCTGAGGGCAGGAAAAGATGGTTGTCTCAGCTAAAAGGAGATAGAGAGATAGAGAATGAATTTTCCCTTTTTCCACATTTTCATTCTGTGAGTGCTGGCCCTCAATGGACAGATGATGGCCACCCACTTGAGTGAAGTGGATCTTCTTTGCCAGCCTACTGATTCCCAAAATAATGTTTTACCAGCTATCTGGACATCCCTTAAGGTAAGTCAAATCCTATGAAATTCACCATCACACCCTGCTTTTCTCTTCCCACATTCTTCCTTCCTGAGGTCAAGTACCACATTTGGAACCGCAGCAGAATTCAGACACGGTCCGGGCACTGTGTACTGGTACAGATATACAGTTTAGATCGCTCTTACCACGCCCGAAGTCAGTAGAATCTGCAGCATCAAAGTGAGGCAGCCACAGTGGTGTGGAACATTTGGGATTTGATTTTTTTTTTTAAGGTGTTTATAGTATCTCTTGCTCTCCAGATTTGACCAGAGAGCTGCTCTGGCCATTAGAAGCCACCAACAAGAGAAAGAGGAATCACACTATTACCATCCCACAGGGGTTACTGACCATCCTTGCACCTGGCTGACTAGTTGATGGTCAGCTCACTGAGTGGCAGTAAGTAGTGGGTTTATATCTGCTTGACTCTTGTGCTTCATTCTCTCCATATTCATATTCTCTCTGTCTCTGTCTCTGTCACTGTCTCTCTCTCTCTCTCTCTCTCTCTGTGTGTGTCTCTCTCTCTCTTTCTAATAGTGAGTATTGAACCCAGAGGCATACTAACTCTGAGCTACACCCCCCAGCCCTATTTTATTTTTTTCATTTTGAAATAGGGTCTCACTAAAGTTGTGGAAGGCCTTTGCTAAGTTGGCTTTAAAATTGCAATTCTCAAAAAGAAATCAAATAAAGCTTAAAGCTAAAATTAATTAATTAATTAATTAATTAATTAATTGTGATTCTCTTGTCTCAGCCTTCTAAGTACTGAGATTACAGGCATGTGCCACTACACCCAGCTCCTTCTTCATTCTTTTTAGTCTCCAATTGTGAGTCCCAGAGAGTGACTGAGTTCCCAATTGCTGCTAGAGATGGGATTAGTGAAAATGTCAGCAACCACAATTCAACAGCTATCCCAAAGGTGATTTAATGCTCCCCATCCTGACCACCCATAAAATTTTTCCAAGTGCAGCATGAGCCATTTGCAAATCTCTACCTTGGTAAAACAAATGAAAAAAGGGCCAGGTGAAATGAGGACCCCCTTTTACAGTCATCCAAATCCCAAATGCATAGTTTGAGGTTTGATTTGTAGAAATGAAACTAAGTTGATTACTAATTAATTAATTAATTAATTAATTAAAACAGGGTCTTGCTGAGTTGCTGAGGATCTTGTTAAATTGCTAAGGATGGTCTTGATTCTACAGTCCTGTCTCAGCCTCCCAAGTACTGGGTTTACAGGCATGTGCCAGCTCCTGGCTTGATTCTTCTTTTGAACCAAAGAGAGTTCTGGGTAAAGATCCTGATTTTCCTCTAGGTTCTCTCAGCTCACGCCCTGTCTCTGCTTCCCCCTGTTCAAGTCCTGCCCTCTGGTCTAGGGCAGCATAAATGATCTTGAGACTCACTAGTAGGCCACACTAGGGAGAGCCTAGCATAGGTCCTTCCCTGGAATGTGTAACATTATCTTGACTTTATGTGCTGCTCCATCCTCCTTCTTAATTTAGTTAGAAATACATTATTTCCCCACCTCAAGCTCCATTCTGTCAGACAAAAATGATTTTTGCTTAGAGAAGAGTTAAGAAAATATAGTGAAGCCCTATAGAGATATATACCACTTGTCTGTTAAGGTTCTGGATTTTGAAATCAACTGCTCTCTCCACCCTGCATAGAATTCACAGGAGAAATATGGAACTTGTTCACCATGACGTTTTCTCTTCCTCCCCATCCTTTTCCTTTTCTTTGCTCTTATTTCCCTTACTGCCCTTCCCTTTTCCCCTCCTCCCTCTCTCACCATTTCCTATTGGCTGTAGTCAGAAGTACAGCCAGCACATAAAAAAATTCTGGAAGAGAATTGGGAATAAAATTACTTGTAATATGAGTGCATTACCTTCAGCCATGCATAAACATTGGCAAATCCCTGGTTCCTCAAATTCTAAGGAAATGTTTCTCATAATGTTAATGTCTGTTAACTAGAGTTTAATTTTTCCTTTTTTTTTTTTTTTTTAGATTGAATGTACTGCTGGAGGGGAGGGTTTTTCCTCCCCCATTTTGATGTTTCCTCCATGTGGAGGAATGTAATTAGCAAAACTCCTGACCTCCCTCCACCTCTTTATTAGCCCTTGCCCAGGGGAGTCATTTATTTGATGAGTAAATTTGAAATGTAAATACCTGGGTATGCTCTGCTCAGCTTCTCTCCTTCCTCTGGGGAGCTCACAGCTCACAGGAGTTGCAGTTGTGCTCTGTTCTCCAGGGCGGGCTCTGTTCTGCCCCCTCCCATGGAAGCTGGTGGCCATCAAAGTACTGCCTGGGTAGAGGATCAGGGCTCCCAACCCTGGGGTTCATTTAGCTATGCTATTTCCTTCAACCTAGTTTTCTTAGTAAAGAAGTTAATACTTTGGTTCTTCATGTGGCACTGCTTTGTTGCATTATTTATTTATGCATATCTCAGGTGGGAAAGAAAGGTGCTATACTGGGATTCTGAGAGACTCACAATACACATCTCACTAGATCTGGGTTGATTCTCTATCTCAGGAATCATCTTCCACATAGATGACTCAAATGCAAAACTCTCTGAATTCTTATATTTGAAATATTTCAGAAGAGGGGTTTTTCTCTTGCAAGATCATAAAATAGACATTACCTGGCTTGTAAGTGGTAGACTTAGAAGAAATCAAGGAGTTATCCTCTCAAAAATAACCCAATATCTCTTTTAATGCTTTAGCCACTTGAACCAATACGATAAACTTTTTGGGTTATATATTTTCTGCACAGTCACTTGGATTTAGTCATCAATTCAGTTTGTTCAACAATTTCATTACCAATCTGTTGTTATTTGTGCCAGATATATACTAATGGGTCCTTCTTGCTCGATTTCCAGCTTCATGAAGAAGACTTGAGTCAGTCTCTGTCTTCTCTGATCTTCCATACCTATCTATTGGGCCTTCTTTTATAAACACATTACTTTCTAGCATGTGTTTGGGTTATTACTATTTTGGGTTTGCCTTTTTAGAGGCCTTTGGGCATCTCATCCAGTGATGTTTCCTTTAGATCCTTGCATTCCCACAACCTATGTAACATTTCTCTAAATTCAATAATTATAAAAGAGCAATAGAGAATGTGAACAAAGAAAGACAGAAGGAGAAGCTGGGCATGGTGGCGCATGCTTGTAATCCCAGCATTCGGGAGGCTGAGACTGGAGGATCCGGGTTCGCGACCAGCCTCAGCTACCTAGAGAGGCACTCTGCAACTTAGTGAGACTCGGCTTCAAAATAAAGAATAAAAAATAGGGCTGGGGGTATAGCTCGGAGGTAGAATGCCCCTGAGTTCAATCCCCAGTACGGCAAAAAAAAAAAAAAAAAAAAAAAAAAAAAAAGAAAGACAAGGAGAGCTAAGAAGGAGAGTGGAAGGAAAGAGGCTGTGCATGTAGAAAGGAAGGCATATTCTGTTCTTCAGTCAGAGTGTAGAGTGACCCTGGCAACCGTCTGACAAACACGTTCAATATAGAGAGTTGTAGCAGCAGGACCAAAGGCCTGTGCTCATCCAAGGCTCCAGGAAAGGCTGAGAAATCTTTGCAAAGGCCCACAATGATCTCAGGATATTACAAGGATGTAGCACTGTCTGCCTGCTGAGTTCCAAGGCAGGGCATATTGTTTGTATATACAAGGACCTGGAATGAGCAAATACATAATGAGCAGGAGTCCAATCAGAAACATTCACACAAGCTTTTTCTGGAACTCCATGGTTTCTTGTCTTATGCTCTCCAGGTGTCTGCTTTACTCTTTTGCCTTCAACACCTGGGATTCTTTGGTTTATTCCACTTGGCCAGGCTCTGCATGGCCATCTATAAATGCCTGGCTCGGCCCTTTACTTGACCTGACCTTAAGAACTCGATGGAATCTAACTTATGAAGTCTTTCTGAGTCCCAATCTCATACTCCCAGGTGATGGTATCTGCTGTGTCTTCTTAGGCAGCCCCTGACTTGATGGGCTGGTTGTACCAATCTATAGCACTGTCACTGGAGAAATGACAAGATGGTATCTAATTTTATCTAGAACCGTATTAGAGGCAGAGACTTGTGTAGAAATTGGCAGAAAATCATTAGGATCACTGGCATACTACCTGCCCCTGGAAACATGGCTAAATTGGAGGGCATTCAAGTTCAAGTTCCGTACTTTGCCTTCCCACCTTAGTGGGGAGTAGGGGGTGCCTTGTGATAGCCTAACAAGAGTGAAATTCTTTTTTTTTTTTTAATTTATTTTTTGGTACTAGGCATTGAACCTAGGGACAATCTATCTCCAAACCATACTCCCAGTCCTATTTCATTCTTTTTTTTTTTTTTTTTAATTTTGAAACAGGTCCTTGCTAGGTTGTGGAGAATCTTGATACTTTGCTGAGGTTGCCCTGGAACCTTGTATCCTCCTGTCTCAGCCTCCCAAGTACTGGGATTAGAGGCATGCATCACCATGCCCAGCTACAAGAGTGAAATTCTAAGCCACTCACTTTGTTGGTAGCAGTGGGGGTGAGGCCAGTTTTTTTGTTTTGTTTTGTTTGTTTGTTTGTTTTCTGTATTGTTTGGCTTCAGTAGAGTGGTTATCACCTAAAAGTTTGCTCATCTGCCCTTTTTCTGGTCCTTTGTGTAGACAGGGCAGCATTTTACTAGAAGCTTTTTGTGTTTATGCCCTTTGATATTTCTGGGCTTTCTGCTTCCTCAGCTCCAGGTCCGGGATAAATGAGGTTAAAGAAAACTAAAGAACTCACCTCATTGCCCACACCCCAAAGGCCCAAGAAAATCTGCTGTCAAATCCTACCTTCTGGTATTTTCCTGTGTTTCCATATACAACAAACAAGCAAACAAATAAACCAGAAGTTTCAAATAAGATCAGCATCTCTTAACATAGTATAATGCTATGAGCCTATACAAAATTGTCAGTTCCTCTCTCGAAGACTTGCAGGGTGAGGGGTGAGGGGAGGACCCGGTGGGAAGGGCAACAAGAGTGTGTAAATGTATTTTTCTAACACTCTGTACTCCAAAATGATGTAAAATTACAATGCACCCAATAATAAAAAAATATTCGTCACAAGGATTTCAATTGTATAGATGCTCATGTTAGTGCAAATTTTAAATACTTCAAAAAATCTTAAGCATTTCCACCTCTAGTATGCATGATTACTGATTGAGTGAATATTGAAATTTTTTAAAAATGAAAAACATGATGTTATGAAGTAAAAAAGGAAGAAAGGGAGAGAGAAAGAAAGAAGAAAGGAAAGAAAGAAAGGGAAAAGTCTGCTAATTCTTTAATATCTCCTTATCTTCAGGTCTGACATTCTTTGGCATTCACACTTTTGTGAAAGCAATACGAGGAGTGAAAGACTTGTTTAATTGTACAACCAAGTTTTATTTCTCCTGATTCCTGAGAAGGAGAAAAAATATTTGATGTGCTTTTTTAAGGGTGAGAAATAACTGAATACTTATTGGATAGCTAGATGAGCATGTGAAAGAGAAATGGTTTATATATGCTTTGGGTTCTGCTGGACGCTTATGCCCACCCAGAATGGTCTATAAAACATTCACTGTTTTTCTCCTCAGGATCAGCCTTCCTGAATTCACCATATAAACTTTTAATTAGCGACCTAATTGTAAAACTACCTTTCAGATTAGCAAATACAAGTTGACAGAGAATTTCAATTGCCTTTTTTCTTGTAACATCCCTTCCCTTCCCTTGTATTTTTCCTGACCAAAGTGGGAAAAATTTCTCTCCCTCTGCCTCTATCTCTTTCTTTCTCTCACACACAAATTCAAAAAGTAAAAAGAAGCCAGGAGTGATGGCACACGCTTATAATCCCAGTACTTGGGAGGCTAACAGGAGGATCTTAGGTTCTTGGCCAGCCTTAGCTACTTAGTGAGGCCCTCCGAAACTTATCGAGACCCTGTTTCAAAATAAAGAATAAAAAGTAGGGCTGGGGTATAGCTCAGAGGAAGAATGCCCCTATATTCAATCCCTAGTACTGAAAAAAAAAAAAGTAAAAAGATAAAATAAAAGCAGCCTTCACAAGAGTAGTCTACAACATTTTTTATACTGTGATTTGAATGAAGTGAATATGGTACACTGATTAAAAAAAAAACCTACTTTAGCCTATGTAGAAATTTTGGGACATAAAACAAAAGCTTCTTATTTATCTACTTAGTGTGTGTGTGTGTGTGTGTGTGTGTGTGTGTGTGTGTGTGTGTGTTACTAGGGATTGAACTTAGGGACAGTCTACTCTACCTCTAAGATAGACCGCCAGCCCTTTCCATTTTTTATTTTGAAACAGGGTCTCGCTAAGTTGCTGAGACTGTCTTTGAACCTGCAATCCTCCTGTCTCAGCCTCCCAAGTACTGGGATTACAGGTGTGCACCACCACCATGCCCTGCCAAAAGCTTCTTCTTAAATGCTGATCCTACATAATTGTTGAAGTAAAAATAACATGATATATAATGGTACTTGGAGAGCAAAAGAAAGAATTGGGGTGTTTTTTTTTTTTCTTAAGCAACTCCAATGCATTAATGGCTTTTAGCCATATTTTAAGAGAATTTACAAATAAGGACAATATCTGATTCACTTGTCTACTTAAAAAGCCACTTAATCTTTAGTGTTATTTCCTTCTTGTATTTGTCTTTCTGCTGGAATTTACATACATGTAAATTAAATTATAACCTGAATGAGAACTAAAATATGAAACATTATTATTACAACTCCTCACATATGCATATTTATGAGAAAGAGTAGAAAAGTGAAAACAGGATCCTACTTACTTTTGTTATTGTCCTTCAGATACTTTTCAAATATTGAAACTTCTGCTAAACAATGCAAGTATAGTTTATGCCATTAAAAAAGTTGTAAGGCTCTCAAGAAAAGCCATTCCTTTTTACTTACTCTTTAAAAAATAAGAATAATAATTTTCAATGAGAAACTGACATGCTCCTATAATTAGAAAATGTCAATGGTCCTTTAAAAAATTCCATCCAAGTTTAACATTACTTTATAAATTTTGAAAGAAAAAAGGAAGCATTCATAATCCATTATGTTGATGCAATTTTGCTTCAGCACATTCCTTCCGAGTCTTGACCACATGCGCAGTTATTGTTATTTTCCAGGCCAACTCGCAGTCTCTTTTTTCTTAACAGTGCTTTATCCTAAAATCTCATGGACATACAATTGCCATAATTTTCATTTGAAAGAGTTTTAATCATTTCATTTATGGGAATTTATCACATGGAAAAAATTCGACAGAATTAAAAAATATATACTCTATAAAGATGTTCATAGCAGCCTTACCCATGAAAATAAATAGTGAATACGATCATTGTCCAGTGGTGGTAAATCACAGCCTATAAACTGGATGGAACATGACATTAGTGCTTTCAACAGCAGCCAAAAGAAGGAAGATTCTAATCGTGGCTCTTTTGGTCAGCTCAAGGGGCTCTAATGGTCCAGCTGAGGTCATGGTCGGGTGAATCATCGTCCAGTGCTGCTTCCTGTGTTTTGTCTCTTATTAAAAAACCTCACTTTGACAGACAGAATATGAGGAGACTAATGAGTACAGGGGCCCCCAGGATGGCCCAGTCATTCTTTGACATTAAAAACAGGCCCAAAATGAAACAAAGCTCGGAATTTGGCCACACCACCGTAAAGACACATTAACAGGTTGTAGGTGTCATTCTTTCCCATCAGGTTTTTCTATAAAGAAGGACCAATGTGCTGACCAGGCTTGGGTCACCTGGTTCTGGAAGCCAGAATACAAGAAAGTAACCCGTTGAGTAAAGAAACGGCATGGAGGGTCTGGAATAAGCTACTTTGGAATGCTGGGTTCTGGCAGCCTGGGCTGAGCTGGTCCATTAGGGATCAGAATTGTCATCTCCCTGTGATGAGCACAAATCACAGCTGTCTCTTCAACAGAAAGAGCCAAGGCGGTAGCAGATGCCTGCTGTGTTCCTGCAGTTTCCATCACGTCCTCACAGCCAGGCAAGTTGACCATGCCTAACTAGGACTTGGGGTTTCGGGTAGATATAATTGTGCCACTGGAAATATGTTTAAGAAATGCTCTATTAATATAATTACCTTTAATGAGGACCTTCAATATATGTCAAAATTCTCTCCCCCTCCTCCAAATAAAGATGGATTGGTAGCCAAGCATTGTGGCACATGCCTGTAAACCCAGTACTTGGGAAGCTCTGATAGGAAGATTGCAGGTTCGAGGCCAGCCTCAGCAATTTAGCAAGGCCCTCAGCAACCTAGCAAGACACTATTTCAAAATTAAAAAAAAAAAAAAGGATTGGGATACACCATGGAGGTAGAATGCCCTGGGTTTAATCCTTGGCACCAACACACACACACACACACACACACACACACACACACACACACACACTTAAAAATTTTACAAAATAAAAATAAAACATAAAAGAGCAGACATTTACTTCCCATAGTTCCGGAGGCTCGAGAGTCCAAGGCCAGTGCATTGGCATTTGGTTCAGTGTGTGCCTTCCTGCAGTGTCCCTTGCATGGTAACAGAAGACCAAAATGCAAACAATAATCAACTTCCTTTTCCAAGCCACTTTATAAAGGCACCTAATCCTACTTACAAGGAAGGAACCCTCAGGGCCTAATCAACTCTCCAAGGCCTCCCCCCTTTTAATACTAACACTTTGTCAACACTTGAAATTTGGAGGGGACACATTCAAACCATAGTAGACTAAACGCTCTGTTGCTTTTTGTGACTTTGCAAAAATAAAACTTAGGAAGTAATTTCATAAGACGCTCAGGAGGATGAAGTTACTGTAAGGGAATATCTTCCCTATTAACACTATGAAATGATTTAAAAAACTTGTTTGAATTAGATTTTTAGTTTTTTTATTCATTTACTTATTATTTTTATTTTTGATACTGGGGATTGAATCCAGGGGCATTTTACCTCTAAACTACACCCCTAGCCTCCATTCAAGTAGGCTGTAATCAAGTAGGCTGTTCTTTTCTTTTTTAAACTATTACCATGAACAAAAACATTGATGGCAGGATTCATCCATATGAAGTCTTTAAGGAAAGATTTACAACAATCAAATAATTTGCAAAACCAAAAGAAGTATACATTGTAATTCTATAGTTATTAACAACAGAAGGTAGAACAGTGGTGCTATGGTCGATCTGAATGCAAGATAGATATTGAGTATGGCCACCTTTGGACCATACTACTTGCTAGGTATGGGCTAGGGTCTGTGAGTGCTCTTTCTCAGGCTTTTCATTAGCATCTCTAAGCTCTTTTAGATGACTGAAGATAAATCAATGACGGCCAACATTCTTTTGCTCTTTATCTCCTCCATCATATTCTCTAAGTCTAAAGACAGCAGAATGTAATTCTTCACTTTTTTCATGATTCAAGATAGACTTACTACATTACATTTAGTCATTCTGTCCTCTTAGGCTTCTGTTGGTTGTTACAGTTTCCCAAATTTAATGACCTTGATGGTTTTGATGAGCACTGGGTAGGTGTTGTGAAGGATGTCCCTCAATTGGAATGTGTCCGATGTTTTTCTCATGATTAGATTGAGGTTATGTGGTTTTAAGATGAAGATCACAGGGGTAGAGTGCCATTCTTTTCACATCAAATCAGGGTATATACGATCAATGGATCAATGTGAATTATGGTTGATGTTGACCTTGACGCCTGCCTGAGGTAGTGTTTGTTGGTTTCTTCATTGTGAAATCACTCCCTGCTCCTCATTGAAATCTTTGGAAGGAATTCCTTGTGCATGGTCCACACTTAAGGACTGCAAAAGCTGGGCATGGTGATGTGCATCTCTTAACCTAGTACTTGGGAGTCTGAGACGGGAGGATCTCAGGTGTGAAGCTGCCTTAGCAACTTAGTGAGACCTTGTTTCAGAATTAAAAAAAATTAAAAAAGGGCTAGGGGTATAACTCAAAGGTAGAGTGCCCCTGGGTTCAATCTCTAGTACTAAAAAAAAATGAGGAGAGGGTTAAGGAGTTAGTCCATCTCCTTGACAGCATAGTAGCTCTATACCTTATTTGACAGTTTTCTCCATGGGAGATTAGTTGTTTCTTTCCTGGAAACATGGTTTTAATAACCAGATTTTAATAACTTGTCATTTGCCAGCTCTGTGTCCACTGGTAAGGCCCTTCATCTTTATATAAAGTTTGTTTTCTTATCTTTTTGTTGTTGTTTTAGAAGGTATTGCTACAGTGTAATTACATACCATAGTGCGATTCCAAGTGATACATCCATATGTGCACACATCTCCTGGTTTGTTCTCTTATCTTTAAACTCTGCAAATGCCCTTTTTTGGGGGGCGGGGAGAAAATAGGCCAAAATGCTTTGCACAACTTTGCCTCAATGTAGGTCTTAGTAACAGTTTCTCTTGGTTCAGATTTCTTGTCCCCTACAGACACCCGCTCATGGAGCCGGGGTCGGCTTTTGTTCCTGGGTCCGAGGGATAGTGACTCCATAGGTGAAGGAGGAATTAGGACCTGGGGTAGGGCTAGGTGGTTTCTACCTTGGGGAGGGACCCTCAGGCCCCAGCAGGGAGTTCTGCATTGCTCTAAATTCCTTCTTTCCTGCCAGGAAAGCTCCTCATCTCGGGTGATTGCTGCGGTTAGGATTACCCAACATAGCTGTTTGAAGGCTGCTAAGCAGGGCAGAGGTATGAGGAAAAGAAGGACTTTTTCCAATCAGGTAATGTGAAGAGTTTGAGATCATGAGCGTTTTGGCCCAAGAATTTCAGCAGCTACCTCGCTCCCTAGCC